>RJWJ010027910.1:0-21791 GCA_004363605.1 Indri indri
ACCCATACTATTCCTGTTGCTCCACATACATGCGAAAGAAAAGGTTCTGAATCCAGATTTCTCTATTTGATTTTTTTCCACACATTTATTATTCATTCTAACAAATTTCACATCATCAAACTACCCTCCTGCTCTCAAAGCACAATGTCCCTAAATGTCTGACTTTCTTCAACTAATATTTCAGGGTGGCTTGGAATTTCCAGGACCTCAAAGGTCTCTCCCAGCTAAAGAGTAAAGAACAATAACCCCCAGACCATAAGCTTTTATTAGTAATTTATTGTTAAAATAGAAAAAAAATCCATGTATAAAATTCTTTAGTTAGAAAAATTCTAAGTCATTGTCTCTTACAGTATTCCTTCTGTTCCATTCTTTCTCTTCTCTCCTGGGAATCCAATCATATCTGTGTTAAGTCTTTTCAAAAGAACATTTTCTGTTTGGTCTTTTATGCACTTTCATCCTTTTTTCTGTGTTTCAGGCTGGATGTTTTTTCCTTACCATTCTTCCACATTTGTTCTCACCAAATATACTATTAAACCTACCTTCAGAGTTATAAATTTGAGGTATTATAGTTTTTAGTTCTGGAATTTCTATTTCATGTTTTTTTGTAAATATCAATTTTCTATGAAAGTTATTCAGCTTGTCGTTTGATATCTTGAGCATACAACAATCTCCTCCTTATCTGCAATTTTCCTTTCTATGGTTTCAGTTACCCATGGTTGACTGCAGTCTGAACATATTAAATGGAAAATTTCAGAAATAAACAATTCACAAATTTAAAATTATGTACCATTCTCAGTAGTGTGATGAAATATTATGCCATAACACTCCAACCCACCCAGGACATGAATTATCCCTTTGTCCAGGGCATTGATACAATAGATGCTACCTGCCGCTTAGTCACTTACCAGTCATCTTAGTTATCAGATTGCCTGTCACGGTGCCACGGTGATTGTGTTCAAGTAACCCTTATTTTATTTAGTAATGACTCCAAAGCACAAGAGTAGTGATGCTGACAATTTAAATATGCCAAAGATAAGCCATAAAGTGCTTCCTTTAAGTAAGAGTTTTCAACTTAAAAGGAAAACAATAATATGCCGAGGTTGCAAAAACCTACCATAAGAACAAATATCCTATCCATGAAATTATAAAGGAAATATTACGGTATGCTATAATTGTTCTATTTTATTACTAGCTATTGTTGTTAATCTCTTACAGTGCCTAATTTATAAATTAAACTTTATCTCACATATATATACATGCATACATATGAAAAACATAGTATATAGGGTTTGGTACTATCTGCAGTTTCAGGCATCAACTGGGGGTATTAAAACATCTTCCATGAGTAAGAGGCAACTGCTGTATTAGTTACAGTTACTTTAAATCCATAACTCTTACATATGGATCTCTTGTAGATCTGTTATAATCTCACAGTACTTTGTGAATTCTTGATATCCAGTGTTTTGTTTTGTTTTGTTTTTACTTGAATTTTGATTTTCATTGTGTATGAAAAAATCAGAGAGCGTCTTTGAGGCCTTGGATGATGTCATTTGCCTTAAGAGACTTGCTTTTGTTTGTAGGGGGCAGATTGAGTAGGGCCAGATAATGTTAATACAATAAGGAGTTAAGTTTATTCAGAGGGAGAATTTAGTCTTTTCTAAGGGCTAATCTAATCCCAGTTCAAATTTACTGTTAACATGAAGTCACAATTGAAAACCTGGAGTATCTAGCAGAGACCCTACTGGTGGGCTTTCAACTACAATTTGTGCCCCTAGCTCCATGAGACTACAAAAGATTTGACTCAGCTTTTTAACCTTTAGCTGCAATTTTTGGTCAATGCCTCAAAGTAACAATGGTGGCAAATGCCACCTTTGCCTCTCTGAGTTCCTCTTTCTCAGAACTTAACCCCTTGACTGCTCACTGCCTTAGTAGCTCTCCAGTATCATTACACAAAGTTTTGGGTATAGCTTTTCTAATATTCTCAGTGGAAGTCTTGGTTTCAGAGAAGAATATTGCTGGAAGTAAAACTCTTCACATATAAATTTGAATCTATTTTATACTGAAGGAATAAATCATCGTAACATAGTGGGTAAAAACTCCTGCTCTGGAGTCAGATTGCCTGAGGTTTGAATCTGAGTGCCATCATTTGTTAACTGCATCATTTAGCAAGTAGTCAAATTTTTGAGTCTGGGACTCCAACTACGAAAAGGGGAAATTAAGGTACCTTTCTCGAAGGATTGTTATGAGGAAAAAAATGAAACAATGCATGTAGAATGGTCAAGGCAGCGTACAGCATATAGTTAGTGCTCAATTAAACATTAGCTGGTCTCACAATTACTTTAAAACTACTACTTACTGTTACCATTTTACTATTTTTGCTACCATGAAAAGCATATAAAAGTTTTAAGAATCTTCCCATGCAATATTTCATTTGCACTGTACAAGAATTCTGCAAGATACAGTAGATATTATTATACCAATTTATACCCACTTTCCCATTAATTTACTAAACAGGCCCAACTCTGCTTAGCTTCCTGGATCAGAGGACATTGGTCACATTTAGTGTGGTATGGCTATAGACATATACCCACTTTCAATTTGAGAGATGTTGAGCTTTAGCTCATCTATGCAACTTAGTAAAGGCTAAAAGGTAGCAGACCTGACATTTACCCAGTAGTTCTTCTGAATCCAAATTACGTATTGTTTTTATAAAGTCATTCATAAAGCAGTACTGATGTTTTGGGTCTGTCTGGCTTAATGCTATGGTTTTAAGTAACACATGTCATACATAGATTCAAGACTTAAAGTTCATCTAATCTAACACCATAATTTTATAAATGGAGAAACCCAAGGTCAGAGAGGGAAAAGTTTCAATTTAGTTCACAGAGCTAGTAGTTGGCAGAACTGGAGATAGAACAAGTATCCAGGCTTTTCTATACTGCAGATAGCTCCTTCTATGTCAAAACATTTGGTAGCGATAGCTCTGATTTTGGCCATGAAATATCATCAGTAATATCAACACCTTCTCACCCTCCATAAAGTAGCAAAGCGGCAGAGAGGTAATCTTATCCCTGATGTTAATGCCCCATT
This sequence comes from Indri indri, assembly GCA_004363605.1. Lineage (NCBI taxonomy): Eukaryota > Metazoa > Chordata > Mammalia > Primates > Indriidae > Indri > Indri indri. The sequence continues at coordinate 3,091 of RJWJ010027910.1, forward strand.
ATTATATTACATTGGTTTAAGCATTTTATCATAAAATTTTAAAAATTTAAGACAGCATCATCTGCTCAGCCAGGAGGTAAAGTGAAAATGGATGTTTATGATGTGTTAGATTCAATTACTGGTTTATTGTGTGTGGTTTGAGCTATTATAAATCAATTCAAGTAACACTAACTTTTCAATAGCTTTAGAGTTGTTTTATTGTTGTTGTTGTTTTGTTTTGTTTTAATTCCATGGAGCATGAAGTAACTATCCTGGAGCAAATGATAACATCAACCTTTATTAGAAATACCAGCTGAAAATATTCTGTTCAGAGTTCCCTTTGGGTACCTAGATGTTAAAATAATATTGTGGCTTATATTGAACTTGGCTTAATCAATTGTTGAGAAAACAATTATTGGATGCCAGAAACTCTAAGTAAGGGACTTCTTTTTATAGACTGGATAGATGCTCATTCCTTGACAAGAGCTTTGGCCATCTACGAGGGCTCATGTATTAAATAAAAACATGACTACTTCTACAGGAACCTTACGAGCAGAGTTTGTGGAGAGGCTATTCCATCAGAGAAACTTTCATATTGCAAGGGGCAGGGAAGTTGAGCAGTGGATCTCCCATACAACTGTCTCTGCACCTCATCCTATACTGAGTCGCCCAAGTTGCTGAGGGGGAACTATATAGCTTAGGGTTTGTAGAACCCTGTACGGAAGGAACATTGATCTCTTCTTTTCCACTTCTAGTCCCTACCTCACCTTTCAACAACCTCTTCACCTTCGATACTTTCAACACTATTATAATCATCACATACATTGTCATGTAGGGATCTGGTTGGATCAACCAATTTTCCCCAAGGTAAAGATTTAAGGGATTCATTAAAAGTAAGATTAGTAGGTAAAAAGAGAATCGGCGACTGCAAAGCTTATCCCCAGAGATTAAATAACTATCTTTCTGTTTGGAGTAGATGGTTCTTCTTAATTTCCCTCAAATCATATCCAATTTGCATACAGAAATGTAGGACTAACGTCATATCAAAGAAGAAACTATAATTTCTAGCCTTTCAGTTGCAGAAATAGTAAGCCCACTGCATACTCTTGCCCTGAATATCTTGTGTAAAGTATGTATTGCTTTTATTACAGGAGAAGAATTCCTTGTCCCAAATGGCACAATTTCTCAAGCTAAAACCTGAAAAGAAGATGGGCTGAGACAGTGAAAAAAGCTAGGGTATGTTCTAAGGACAATAAATGAAAAAAGTTTTATTGAGATATAATTCACATGTCATATAATGCATCCATTTAAAATGCACAATCCAATAGTTTTTAGGATATCCATAGAGTTTTACAATCACCATAATCAATATTGGAATATTTTTCCATCACCCCATAAAGAAACCCTGTACTCATTAGTAGTCATTTCCCATTTCACAGTCCATGAAAATTAGCCCACGATGGAAGTTCTAAGGATGGTCCCTCTACACGTCAAATTTGTCCACATATTTTAAAAGGCCAAGGACCTGAGAGGGTATTCTTGTGGGCATTTCAACAAAGGCAAATCTTGGCCTCCTGCAGGTCTGGATTGAACCCGTATTTGGAACCATACATAGGCACACTAAATTGCTGGGTTGGTTTCATCCAATCCATTGAAGGCCTGAATAGAATAAAAAGCCCAAGTGAAACAGAATTCTGTCTCTGCTGCCTGACTGCATGAGCTGGAACATTGGTCTTTTCCATCCTTCAGACTTGCACTGAAACATCAACTTTTCTTGAATCTCAAGCCTGCTGGCTTCTGGACTGGACTTTACGCTATCAGTTCTCAAGCCTTTGGACTTGGACTGGAACCATACATTGGCTCTTCTGGGTCTCTAGCTCCCTGGCTGCAGATGTTGGGACTTCTCAGCCTCCATAATCATGTGATTCAGTTCCTTATAATCTATCTATACACAGACACGCACACAGACTCACTCACATATGCTACTGGTTCTGTTTTTCTGGAGGACCCTGGCTAATATAGTTTCTTTGCCCAGAAGTCAAGCAATTGGCAAAAATCAAAGCAAGTGTGAAGTCACTCAATGTGGCTATTCATGGCCATGGAGCAGCTGAGTGTCAAAGCTCAGCCCAGAAACCAGGTGACTGATTCCCAGTTCACAGCTCTTTTCCACCATCACGCTGCCTCCTTTAGGATAAGCTTTCAAAAGTACAGAAAATGCCTTCTACCCCAAATTCTTCCCCAATATGCTGCACAGTGCTTGCTATTCATGTCCCAAAAGACCTCACCTTTGTGTACACATGTAGAAAGGAGGCAAAAATGCACAACAGAGTACAAGATACACTCTCCAAGGAAAAGAGAGAAGTTTATTGTGAACTAAAATAAAATTTTAAGGCTCACTCCCCCACTGGCTGACTAAATGGACCCTCTCATGGCCAAAGGGATAGCCTAAAACTAAATTGCCTGCCAGGAGGAAGGAGGTCAGACATGCCTTATCATGCCCCCCTCCCTTCTTGGGGACATCCTTTGTAATCATTAGCAGGCCTAAGGGTATGCAAGACAAACCTGCAGGTCCTCAATTTACACAACAAATCTATGTCAAGTGGCTTGTCTCTGATAAACAGCTCCTTATGTTGAAACATTCCAAGACTTTAGACAAAGCTTCATGTCTTTAACCAATTACAGGCCAAAAAATCTTTTAACCCACCTATAACCTGTAAGCCCCAACTCCAAGATGGCCCACCTTTTTGGGCCAAACCAATGTATGCCTCCCACATATTGATTTATGACTTTACCTGTAACCCCTGCCTCCCTAAAATACATAAAACCAAACTGTAATCCAACCTCAGCGAGTCCACTTGCTCAAGGCCTCTTGGGCGTGGCTCCGGGTCATGGTCCTCAAATTTGGCTCAGAGTAGATCTCTTTAAAATTATTTTAAAGAGTTTGGTCTTTTTTTCCATTGACATTATGTTCCAAGAAGGATAAAGGGAACAACTAGAGATCCTGGGAGCCACAGACTCATTTCTGACTTCCCATACTGTGGAGGCCTGAGGGATGAATTGCTTCCCGCCACTAATTGCTCTGAGCTTCAGTGACAGTCTTCAGTGCTTTGGTGACTTCCGCTAGGTGGAAAAACAGCCCTTATTGGTCTTTCTTGCTAAAAATTGCTGATTAGGCTCTCAGATTCTGCAGTCTGAAACCAACATAGCATAGTTGAAAAGTAATGTGTATATTAAAAATCTAGGTCTGAGGGCACTGTCGTGGAACAAATATTAACCTACTAAGAACCTAGTGGAATAAGACAAAGGTGGCTTTTGTGTTGGAATAACAGCAAGCCCTATGGTTACTTTTGCATTAAAAAAGAAAGAATGCTTTGTCCACATTCCTGAAAAATATCTTGCCTGAGGCAGAAGAATATAGTAGAAAGGCATCATCTTGAGTGTATTAAAAGAAACAAAAAGTCATGTTTCAAACACCATGGTTTTGGAAAAATCATTCCATCTATATAAGCTAATTTCCATTTATGATTACTTTAGGCACAATGGAGCCGTTTTGAAGACTAGATGGTAAAAATGTATGTAAAGTTGTGTAACAATGCCTGGAACATAGCAAGTATTATTGTGACTATTTTTGAGCCCCCCTGTCCCCACAATCTATCCTCATATTCTTTTTCTTCCCTCCTATTCCTGAAGGACTGAAAATTTAGTTTATGTCAATAGCATAGTGATTAAAGGGGCTTAATGACATTAGACATTAGATGGAGACAATGAAAGAAATAAATGTTTAGCCCATAGCGGAATTCCATCTGTAAGTCAACCACTGCAGCAGATATTTAGAGAAACATGACAACTCCTGAAATTGCTGTACCAGAGAATGCCTCTTTAGTTGACCTGTAAGCAGTACTCCAAAGAAGTATGGTATATATGCTTGCTCCAGAAGTCAGCTCTAGTGAGGGAGACTTCATGATGGGCCTCCATAGTGACAAAATACCAGGCTCTATGTTGGTCAGGAGTTATAGGCAGTCTCTAGGTAAGTCATTTGACTTGTGGGCCTTGGTTTCTCTGCCAGTAAAATGTGTTAAATTATCTCTTTCCCCAAATAAGTGGTGATGTGTAGTTCTCTGTCAAGTTTAGAATACTGGATGTCAAGGGCTGGGAGGGGGAATATAATTTTCAGGCTGCAATATATGGAGAAATAAGGAAAACAGAAAATTATCTGGGATGAAGTCAGGATCAAGGAAAATAAACAATGCTACCATAGAAGGCCTACAGAAATTCTTCCATGCTGGAAGAGTATTTGATGGGCTAATGAAGCCTTTCTTATATTTAAAGAATGAACTGTTATGGCCACTAAACAAACTGTCACAAAAAAACTCTATCTTTCCAATTTATCTCAAAGAGTTATTCTGCAATTTAAATGAGATAATTGGTGTGATGACAATTTGAATGTCAGCGGTATATTATTACAACTTTAGGGAGAACATTTTTCTATTTATACCAGAAAAAGAAATGTCCTCATCATTTAAATGATAAACCAGATTTCATAGCTATTTGGTACATTCAGAATTTAAGTTAACATAAAGGCAAACAGATTAATTGTTATATGGCTACTGGTCAGCAAATCTGGGAAAAGAGAACACAATGTTTACAGATAAGAGTCCTGTGTTGGAGATCTGGCTCTGCCACTTAGCAACAATACGACCTTAGACAAGTAGTGTAACCTCACTCATCATCTTTAAAAAAAAAAAAAAGAGGGATAATTATTCCTGTCTTAGTAATTTGATCTTGTTAGGATCAAATTATAGATTGCAATGTGAAAGCACTTTGTAAATGGAAATGTGCTGTGCAAATGTAATAATGGGTAGAACTTAAAATTAACCTTTTCTAGACTTCACCAGCTTCAAAACTCCCAGAAAGCTTTTGTCCTGGCTTTGCATTCTTCTGATAAATCTTCCCCATGTCCACCCCCCCCCACACACACACACACAGACACACACACTTGCATTGGAATCCATCTATAAAGTCAGATCATTCTTCAGAGAACAAGTGAATTAAGTGCATGAGTCAACTGGACTCAACCCATTTGATCCATTGCTGTAAAGTACACACAAAAACATTTGTCATTCTCCTAACAATAAGCCCCTGTGAGCAGACCTGGGATGGGGTGCTGTGCCCCCAGATGGCAGCAGTTTGACTGGATGACTTTATCCCCTGAGGCTATGACTACACTGACAGCAACTGAAGTAGTATAAAGGAAATTTCAGAAGAATTGCTTCCCTCTCTATTATCTTTTTTTTCCTTATTATTAAGAACAGACTCTCCTCAGCTGACATTCTGCAGTAGGAGGAAGACAAGTGACATACAAAGGCTCACAGTCAAGTGTTTGATTGCGATGCTGATGCAGAACGTGTCGCCTCAGAACTGGCATGAACAAATTGCCCACTCCCTCACCCTTTCAGAATATGGGCATTTTGCAGTAAAAATCAAGTTGCCATCTTGATTCATTGTTCATGATCTGTCTTATGGCAACATTTAAGGCTATATTTGTCTCAATAAACGCCCCAAATATGTCAATAATAAAAAACACAGTATAATTTCCAAATTTAATTATATTTTACTTATTCTTTTAATTGGTTTTGGTGTTATGGGAAAATTTAGAACCAGGCAGAATATACAGGGACATGGTCTTTTATGAGATTAGGGCTTAATTGTGTTTTTATTCCGTATTTTTTAAGTTCACAATTAATGCATGGAAATGTATAAATTCATAAAATTTAAAAAAAAAAAGGAAAAAGAGGAAGTTCTCCCTACTTCACTACTGTTTAAGATACGAAAAAGTTTATTTTTCCTTTTCTTGTGAGAAACAATGACAAACTTATATAAGAAATGACAATTGAAGTTAGAAGCAAAAATAAAACATAATTGCAATTAGAACCAGCCAAGGAAAGAACAATTCTTAGCAGAACAGGGCAATTTTACTAAGAGTGTGCACTCTGACAAAGTAGAGCAAAGGGAGCTTTCAATCAAATTACTAATTATATTTTTCAAATAACCAATAACAGGTAAAGAAGAAAGGTGCAAAAAAATAACAGAATAGGGTCAAAGAAAGATCTGTTTTTTTTTTTTTTTTTTTTGTCAGGCATCTACAGAAAATGCCTGGACAAAAGTAAATTATGATACTTACTAGATCTATCTAATTTACTAAATCTATCTGATTTTTATTGATTCATTATTAAAGTTCATTTCATTTAGGTTTTTAGATATACATATTTTATTTTTGGTTTAATGTTAGAAATGTGGTCCTTCCTTGTGATATCTTAGTGTTCAATGAGATGCAGAAAGTATGTCCTTTCTTAATCTTTTTCTTTTCTTTTCTTTTCTTTTAAGGATTGGGTGGGCAGGGAATATCAATCAGCTTTCCAAACCTAGTCTCAGAATTCACGTTCAAGGTGAAAGTTCTGTTTGTTTACCAACCGTTATGAAGTGATTGAGCTGTTATAAATCAATTTCTTGCCCTACATGGGACAGATCAGAGAGCAGATTATTTACTTGGTTTACATGTCATGTCCAGGCATCTTTTTCTTTGTCTTCATTTATACTCTGAAATGAGTATGATGGTTAATAGAAGCTCCTTCCTTTTATCTGTACCCACTCAACTTAGTCTTCATGGAAAAAGTCCAGCACCACGGATAGCACCACAGACAATTACTATACCTACAAAACAAGAGGCAGGATCCACATTCTCAAGGAGCTTACAGTGCTGTTTCTGAGACTGTAGGAATCCATAAAAACACAATAAATAAATAGCCAACCAACCTATTATTATAATTCTATAAAATAAAAGGGAGCACAGAGGAACAGATAATAATCCAGTTATTGGGTTTTTAGGCAAGTTATTTCCCCTCCCTGACCAGCAATTTCCCATTTTCAGATAAGAGAATTAGTTTACATAGTGATTTCCAGGTTGCTGTATTCTCAATCCAATGAAATTTTGAAAAATAAATTTATGTGACCAAGATAGGATGCTTAGCCCGTTATTGTGCCAAGAACATTAAAAAATAACTTCTATCTATCATCATTATTTCCTTTAAAAAAACATTTTAACACCAAAAAGAACATAATAACAGAATAAACAATAGCTCTTTCTAAAATAGGACGCTGCTCTTATTTGTTTATTCAAAAAAACACATATGGAATGATTGTTGTGTGCCGTGCTGTACCTAGTGATAGAAATAGTGTAGTGTGGAAGCAGACACGTCTCAATGGAGATCCCCTCAATGAGATTTGGAAGTGGCAACTTTGGCAATCTATAAATTGTACAGATAATATTTACTCATTGGTTGTAGGCTAGTGAAAACAGCATGCACCAACACCCATTCTTGAACCAGAATTTGGAAACCACTGCTCCACAGTATTGCTAATTCCGAGATCTTAGAGTAAATAAAGTCCAAAAACTCCGGCATAAATATTAAGTGTAAATGGGGAAGTATCAATGTTGATGGGAATACTTTAAACCCAATGAGAGAATCTAAAAGGAAATGGAAAGCATTTTATCTTGATTTTAATTTGGTGAGAAACGAAGTGGTTACAAATTGCTTGGAATTCATTTTTTTTCTACTCATTGGCCAAAACATTCAAGATATTATTGGTTATCAACATCATAATTAATGTATTGCATTCTCTGGTAACCCCAAGTGGGGAGTGGCATCCTAACTTCCACAGGATATTGATAGAAAGACATGACATGAAGTTTCCAGAACATAATAACAAAACAATTCTTTTAATTTGGGTAGTCGCTTTGCCTTGGAAGATGTATTTATAAAGCTACTTGAGCTAACGTGTCCAGGTTTGCTCCAGGCCTGAACAAGATTAGTAAGTGTGCTGATGACAATCATCATCTGACTCAAGTTGTCATTTGTTTGACCATGTGATGAAGGCCCTGATAAATTCATTTGTTCGGGTCCATGTTAAATATTTATAATAAAGAAAAAATGAGCAAATAATCTTCCACGACTTTCACAATATTATTCCCTTAGAAATGAGATAGGCAAGATGAATTTGTTATCTTTGGCCCTGAAGTTTCTGCTGAAGCAGACCTAATGTTCAGGATAAATGGATTGGAAAGAAATTCAAATGAGAATAATTGGACAACATACTCAGGCCTCCTAGGCTGGCAGGGACTGGGGGGTGGGGGGAGGATGTAAGTGGACTTACAAAATAAGTAAGTATAGATGGGACACAAATTATGTCAGCATTGAGTTGTGAGATGGATGAATAAAAGACACCCAGTTGTCACGGAGAAGGGAGGAGAGGGGGAGAGATAGAAAGAGAAACAATGATGCTGAAATAACAGGACATGGTAACTAGGAAAGCCATGGACTTTCACACAGGGATCATGGAGACCTTTATTCTAGTTCTGGTTCTGTTGCTAATTCACAACATGACACTGGGAAAATCATCTGCTTTCTTTCTGCTTCATATATCTTTTTGCTGTATGTGCTGGGCGGGTTAAGCAATCCTGTTCTGTGGGGTACTCTTATATGCACTCAGAAAGCAATGCGGTCAGTTTTTGAGAGTAAAGATACTGTGGTCAAACAGATCAGGTTTCAAACCATGACTCGCCAGCTACGTAGATCTGCCATGTTATTTAACCTCTCTTCCTAATTCTCTTAATTAGTGAAATGTGAATAACAATAATATCAACATTATGTAGTTGCTTTGAGAATTAAATAAAGTATACACATAAAGCTCTTAGCTCAATGTCAGGCACACGGTCTATTATTGTTACTCATGGCCATTGCCAATTGAACTTTTCAGCTCATGTCCTCACCATTAAGCACCTGCAGCAAAGATTAAGTCTCTCCAGTACTCTTATCATCTGACTACACAAAATATCAAATCCAGCAACCTGATTGAAGGGGTGGACTCTTAGTATTATCATCAGATTTAAGGAATAGTGCCAGCACATTTTCCCTGTGCACGTTGTTGCATGCATCAAAAATGAAATATATATATACATATATATATGTACTAAAAGCATCTACAAACCAGAAGTCATGCTGAGGCTGCCACCTTGTTCCTGCCCCCTGTGCTCCTTGGCTTCAGTAATTTGATTAAAGCAGAAAAGGTGTTAAATGCCACATGGCTAGGGAAGACAGACAAAGACGACTTCTGGTTTTCTTAAGGAGAAATCCTTTCTGGAAAAAATATCAGTCTGTTCTAATATTATTTCTTTGGAAGGATAGGCTTGTTTTCACTATATTATTACATAAAAATTTTTCCAAAGCAAAAGAAATTCAATTTTATAAACACTTATTATGTGCCTATTATAATTCAGGCACAGTATCTGGGTATGAAAGGAAGGGGAGTTATAAGATAAATAAGAGATTTTTCTATGCTCTCCCTTCTCCTTACCACCCTCTGATTGCACACACACGCACTCTTTCTATTAGAGAACTGAAAAGCAATAAAAACTTGGTGGTTTTCTATCTTTGTTCCTTCCATCAGAAGTATCAGCATCACCTGGGATTCTGTTGTAAATGCGAACTCTCAGGCCTCCTGGGTGATCTCTAAAATCAGAAACTCTGGGGGTGGTGTCCAGGAATCATTGTTTTAACAAGCCCTCCAGGAGATTTGATGAATCCTCAAGTTTGAGAAAACTTATCTAGCAGAACTTTATTTTGAGTGTCTCTTGAGAGAGAGGCAATTCACACACAGGTAACCTCAGTCTCTATCATGGAAGCAGCACGTGAGCTTGGGGAAATTAATCGATATCCTAGATCTCAGTATTTCAACTATAAAATGGGAACAAAATATCTTTCTATTTCTGAAGCATGATCTGAAATATACTTGTGGCTGTGAGAATGTGCCTAGCTGACCTCCTGCTGAAGGGAGTGTGATTTAGGGTCTGAGCTGATGCACTTTGAAATCCATCCACAGATTTGCACTATACCATGCCTTTTTCAGGCTGCCAGTCAATGACTAGGTTCATAGAAGATAGAAAGACCCATCCTGGGACATATAGACAACTCTGGTAGTATTGAGACTATATGACGGCTTTGCTAAACGATGCATAGACTGCACAGCAGTTCAGAATGATTACATTCAATTATTACTTCTCTCTCTCCTTCAATTAGGGATCATTGCACTGAAACTCTCTCAGCCTTCCTGATTTCCTCCCTGTCTCCTTTTCTGCAGGCATTTTCTCTAACGAAATCTTTGCACATTTACTCCTATCTTGATGCCTGCATCACAAAGGACCCAGATTAACCCACTTGTGTTAGCCAAGTTATCCATTTAAGAGAATTCTATTTAAAAGACATATCCTCTGCCTTGGAAAAATGGGCTGATAACCCCATTTTATAGTTGCCAGTCATGAAGCATCAATTCCACTTCATTAGATTTATTAGAAAAGGATTAAGACACAGGAAGAGTCCTGTACATTTTTCATTCTTGGACTCCTATTTTAAGAACCAAATTTCTGCTTCATTTAGAGCCTTCATTATTGTCACTGTTCCTGAAAATTCTGCTTCTGGTATCTACAGACCCCTCTCAGGGTTGTGACCTGATCTTTCCTGCAACCCTTTCTGTCTTTGACCAGAACCATGGAACCTGCTAAGATATTTCCCTAGTGATGCTCATTCATCGTCTGCCTGAGTATGTGAACTGTCCTTTTTTATGAAATTTTCTATGACTGTGGTTTATTTAACTGTGGAATTACTTGCTTCTTTATTCTATTCTGAAATGTGATAGTTACATATACAAGCCCTGGAGTTATACATACCTGAATGTGAATTTTAATTCACCTCCCCAGTAGCTGGATACAACATGTTACTAACAACCTCTGAGCCTCAGTTTATCACCTGACTTCTAGAGTTATGAAGAATATTCAAGGAGAAACCATCATTAAGGGACTAGCACAGAAGCTGACATATAGTAAATGTTCAACACACAATAATGGCTACTACTATCATTATTATTACTACTTGACAGGCCAAGTAGTAACACCATATTTTGAACACCATACTTTGTCTGGAAGCAAGATTAATTTCTCAAGTTCTCAGCCTGCTTTGAGGGAATGAATGATCAATACAGTTCTGGCTACTGCTTCTCTCTGCTGCCCCATTTTGCTACAAGCCTGGACCTACAACAGGATGCTCTCATATTTCACAGGGAGCTGTACAAAATAAACTCCATCAAATTAAGAATGTGAAAGGTCTTTGAATAATACCAGCTGAAGTCTCCGGAAAGCAGAGTTATGTCTTAATTTATCTGATTCCCTCTGTGCTCAGCATAGTACCTGGCACTGGCATAGTACAGTCAAGAGATGATGAATGAAGAAGCGCTTTGGTAAATATTTGGAAGAAGACAATGCTTCTTCCACTCGTGATGTGTCCCTCCATGTGGAGAGAATTTTAATATGCGTGATACTCCCATATATTTTCTGCTCATTCACTGCCTGCACCAAGAGAAAGTGGAGTGATCTACCTGACTAGTAATTTGGGAAAAGAGAAACTATCTATGCCTTCTCAACTTCTCCCTTTTTTTCTCTTGGGTGTGTACTGCCCACAGGAAGCAGGTATTCTCTCTCCTCTGCTCTTAAATGCCATGAGTCTAACCATGGGGTTCAGTTAGGAAGTCCATTGAGCAATTAAGCAAGATATATTCTCCGCTCTATTCTTAGCAATTGTGACATTTTGACCTCCATCTGCCTTACACTTTGTCTTAATTCTCAGTTTTGTTTCAAATGAAGGCATGGAACGGGTTCTTATTTTTTAACCTCTTTTGAAGACCCCAAAGGCAAGATGTGTCTAAAGCCTAAAAATGGGTTTACCACTTGACCCAAATGTTCTGAGTCTGGGAATCTATAAGAAAACAGTAATGTAGTCAAAGATTTCTATAAACAGGTGTTCCCCACTATTAAAAATTTAAATATCCAAGAAGTCAAGACTACATCATCCCCATGTGATGAAATGAGATCATGCTAAATGATTTTTTTCAAAGATGATTTAATGGCATTGGGAAATTCTCATGAAACAGTATGTTAAAGAAGGCACAACTCAAATAATGTAATACGCACACACTCTTAAATAAAAAAGACATCTTAGATGTATTTGTTAATCTTCTGGGAACAGATTAACTTTGTTTTTCTTTTCCAATAGAGAAATCCTGGAGTGAATGACTATTGTGGCCATTCAGACTGTATCTTATTCCAAAAGTGAAGGGCAAATGGCACTAGATTGGGGAAAAGGAGTAATAAGGGTTGAATTCATCTCACAGTTCTGCCTCCTACCTGCTATTCTTGCTGTTTCCTTTCTTCTGCCTCAGCTTCCACACCTATAAAAAGAAGGATTCGGAATCCATGATCTCTAAGATCCCTTCCCATTTCAACATGTTAGGATTCCATGATCTCTTTCTTAAGAACTTTATGCTGAGTCATTCCAACTAATTAGGCTGGAAGGCTGACAATTCTTCAGTGAATTAGAGCTCTGTGAAGTTATCTAGTTAAGGCACTGTAACACTGAAATAGATTCCATGGTGCAGTAATTATTAAATTCTAAACATTCGTCAAGTTGCCAGGACGATAAAGAGAAATCACCCGTACCTCCATACTTTCCACTTCCTTGTTCTGTTGCCCAGCTTTTATAAGCATTCATCTGAAAATGGAAGAAAGAAAATATGTTGATCTTTTTTTATAAAATACACTATCTTTTAAAACCCTCAATGACTGTATTAAAAAAACAAATAAATAAACAAAATCTCCTCAAATATTTTCCCTGCAGATGCAAAGACATTTAAAAATCTATGAGAAAAAAACACACATAAAGAAAGAAAATTGGTATCATCTTGTATTTGTTTTTAAATGGGGATAAAATAATTATTCCCATTCAGTTGCTCATTGAAATGCCACCATTTCTAATTTTTTATTGTTTCTTCTGACATAACTCAGCAAATGATTTAGTTCTATTTTTCTCTCTCTGGCTGATATTTTCATAAGCTCTAGTGTTTCAGAAGGGTAATGACTCACCTCAGGTTTGGTGCCTACTGGATCCTTCCTCCCTGAGATGGGATATTAGTCTATGATAATCCTAGCCCATAGCTTCAAGATAAAAGAGGGACTTTAATAGTAGAAACAACCATAACTCTCTACTTTTCCAGAAGTGAGGTCTCATATCTCATCATGTTCTAATTAAGCCGTAAGTTAGATGTCAAGAGCAATTAGAGTCTTGAAGGCCAAAGCTTGCTTAATTAAAAAATTAGAAGGGCCTCTCCTTGTTCAACTGTTTTAAAAGCATCAAGAGACCTCTAACATCAACCTGGGGAGTCAAAGGAAATGAAGTCATGGACAAACAGGCTAACACTTTGTATTGGAAATTGGACTCATGTTTCCTCCTGCTAGGCTGCACTGGCCTCCACAAAAGCCCATGATTCGATACATAAATTGAATGTATGACATTATGACCCATGGCAGCAAGCAGTTAATGTTCTGAAAGTGCTTTTAACCAACAGAGAATTTCAGCATTTGTTAGGTTTAAGCAGGTGGGAAGCAAAAGTTATGAAATGTTAGAACTTCTTTGGATCTTTTTCCCCAGGATATTTTCATTGTTTCAGGTGTGGTCCTAGAAGCACATTACTTAGAATTGTCTTAGGAACTTGATACAATGAAGATTCAGGGGCCTTACCCCAAATCAATTAATCGGAATCTCTGCCAACAGGCCTCTGGGATCTGCCTTAAGTTCCCAAGATGATTCTTATGTTCACTGAAGTTAGAAAACTATACATCTAGTCCACCTTTCTCATTTTATCAATGTGAACCTAAGATTCAGAGAGATGAAGCACCTCTGATAACTACTTTTGGGGTCAAAATTACAGCCTACGCCTTCTTCCTTCGTGTTTACATCCTTTTTCACCAACCAATCTGACTACCTAGGTAAACTCATGCAACAAGGTTTTCCCATTTCCAGGTTAATAGATAAGCTTTGAGAAGCACCCTTGCTCCCAAAGATTTTTCATACTGTTTGTTACAATGACTGACAGTATTCTGATATTCAATGTGTATGCTTTTAGGTTTAAAAGGTATTAGCCATCTTCTTACAATCCTGAGAGCCATTTCTCCCAGCACATTCTTAGTTTACTGTCTTCTTGCAATTATATTTCTATTATTAACACTTGCTCCATTTTCAATTTTAGCAATTTGAGATATTTCTGAATTGAGAGGTTCATTTTCTAGATATCCCTACAACTGTTCTCCTTTTGAAACTACAATCCCTATTGCCTATATAACACAGGCACCAAGATGTAGCTTATCCTGTAATATAAACCCACGCAACATGGAACTGAAGAAAGAGCACAGACTTAAGAGTTAGAGATTTTATTTCTAATCCTTTCTCACCCACTAACTAATTTCAGGCAGGTCATTTTTCCTTTTGAGCCCCTATTTTCTAATTCTAGAAGTAGGAGCAGTTCTTAAAAATAGGTTCTTTTTCAGTTTTGACATTCTGTAAGAAAAAGCAGGAAAATGAAGACCCTAGGCTGTCATTGACTTACATTGTTCTTGAGAAGTGTGAAAAATCAGGAGATGCAAGTATCTCTAATTACATCAAGCTGCCAAAGAAACAACTGTCAATGTATTCTATTATTTGGCTGGTAAGGAGCTCTAGGAGCCGTTGAGTACCCTGTGGTTAGAGGGGAAGAAATGAATGAGCTCCTACAGGGGGCGTTAATGAGGTTCCAGCATCTGTGTGGGAGGGCAGAGGAGACTTTAGGGAGAAAATATCTCCAGAGGATTGAGTTCACCCTATGCTCTTTCTGCAAAGACTGAGGAGGCTAGGGAGCAACAGGCTCTTCAAAAAAGCAGTTTAGAAAGTTGGTTTGCTGTGCAAGAGGTTTAGTGCAGAACATTGTGTAACTAAACAATTTAAGATAATTAAAGCATTCTCCAGTGACTCAAGGAGAAATGCATGTGTAAATTTAATTTTTCTTCAATAATTCCATGTTAAAAACAAAAACAAAACAACCAAACACATGCAAAAAAAAAAAACCCAAAAAACTAATAGAAAAATTATCTGGGCACCTAATTACCAACGGGTCCTCCTGAGATGTCAAGGATACGTGTGTCCCTGCAGACAAGTGAGCTGGATTCGAATTTCACCTGACACATCTTAGCAGTACCTTGGTATGAGTCACTTTAATGAATCTAAGTCTCCCTTTCTTTCTCTTAGGCTGGGGAAGCAATGTCTTCCCTACCTCTCTCAAGTGGTGGACAAGTAACAAAAGTCAATAAAAGGCGTATGATGAAGTTATACTAAACTCATTATTACTCAAGTGCAAGGTAGAGCCTGAGAAACCGATTATAGAGATAGTGGGGGAAATGGAAATGTGTTCAACGTGATTAGCCATCAAGAAAGTGCAAGTCAAAACCACAACTGTTACAGTGGTAACATCAAAGATCTCTGATCACAGATCGCCATCACAAAAATATATGTATGGTGAAAAACAGAGATCAAGTTTATTTCTTGTTTTTCAATCAAGTGGTTAAAATTGTTCCAGCAACATTTATTGAAATTACCATCCCTTCCTCACCATTTTGCACAGTAAGTCAAGTAGCCATAAAATGACAGCTTTAGTGATTTCCAATTTTTGTGCCTTTTACTGTTCTTTCTTGCCTTAATTCACAAGCTGGACTATCAGCTAAAATGTTAAGTAGATGTGATGATGTTGGGAATGATTGCATTTTGCTTCCAATGTAAAAAAAAAAAAAAATCAACATTTTACCACTAAGAATGATATGTTATAGTTTTTGCAGATACCATTTACCAGATCAAGAATATCTCTTTCTGTTTCTAGTTTGTTATGCACTTTTATCATGATTGGATGCTAAATTTTATCAAATAATTTCTCCTGATTTATTGATATGATCATATAATTTTATTCTCTAATATATTATTAATGTGTTGAATTTCACTATTTTTTAAGGATAAATAATCTGGCATTACTGAAATAAAGCCAACTTAGTCATTATCGTATTTTTTCTGCATATTGCTGGATTTCATTTGCTAATAGTATTTAAGATTTTTGTATCTATGGGTTTTTTTTGCATTTGATGTAATATAATATTAGAATATAATGTACGCTAAATACATCACAGCACTGTTAAGTTGCAAAAACCTAAAGGCAATCTAAAATACCCATCGCAAGGGCAAAGCTTACAAAAATGATAAATTTACACATGAAATTCTAAGCAGTCATTACATCTACGTTTTTAAGTGAAATTGATCTGTAATTTTTATTCCTCATAAAATCTTTGCTAACCTAATATGATGCGCTGGTGAGTATACCCTTTTTTGTATTCATTGAAAATATTTACTTAAGATTAAAGTTTTGTGGTTTTTTTTCTGAAATGTTTGGAAGAATTCTCCAGTAAAGCTATTTAGAGGTTTGGGGTTCACTCTGTAGAAAAGTTTTTAATTACAGATTTAATTACTTATGTGAGTATAGAATTATTCAGTGTCCTTATTCTTTCTTTAATGTCAATTTTGAAAATTTGTTTATTTTTTTAAATTTATTAGGATAAAATTATTTATAGTAACTTGTATTATTTTTTTAATATTTAAAGGATTGAAAGTGAGGTTATATTTTCACAGTTTTTATTAGTTATTTGTGTCTTATCTCTTTTTCTTGATCAGGCTCATCAGTGGTTTATCAACATAAGTAGTGTTTCAAATAAACAATGTCTTTATTCTCTGTATTGAATATTTGTAATCTCTTTTATGAATGTCGGCTGTTATCCTCTTCTTTGAGTTTATTTTGCTATTCTTTTTTTCTAATCTTATTTGATGAATGCTTTGTTTATTAATTTCCAGGCTTTCTTATTTTCTACTACATACATTTATAATTTCCCTCCAATCACTCTTTTAGCAGCATCCCACAATTTTGATGTCTGATATTTTTATTATTTGTTATATATTTCAATATTCATTATGATCTTTTCTTTAACAGGTTATTTAGAAATATGTTTCTCAATATCCAAATATATGTGTGTTTGGTTATGAGAATAATAGCATTGGGACCACAGAAAACATTCCATATAATTTCAAACATTTGAAATTTATTCAAACTTGATTTATGACTCAATAACCAATTTTTATAAATACTCTATATATACTTGAAAATAATATGTGTCCTGCAGTTATTGGACTTAATGTTCTATTTAGGTCTACTAGGTCAACTTGTCTAAATACATTGTTTAAAATTTCTAGAAAACAAGAATTTCTAGAAAATTATAAATGTAAAATTATTATGTATTCCTGATGAATTAGAACTTTTAGGATTTTAAAATTTCTTCTTTATCTCTAGTAAAGTATTTGCCTTCAGGTCCATTACTTCTGTTAGTGTAATAACCACACCAACACTCTTCTGGTGAGCGTGTGCTTACAGTATCTTTTCTTATCCTTTTATTTTCAACCTTTTTATACCTTTATGTGTGGAATGTGACTCTTGAGTTTTTGAAGAATTCTAAATGAGTTTGTGTTCCTTTTTGTAATTTATCCTAATAATTTTTCTTCTACCTAGAGTATTTATTTCCATTAATGTAATGTAATCATGTATTTCTATGTATTTTACACTCCCTTGCTTGCTCTGTGTTTATTTTACTCTCCTTTTAGTGTCTAGTTTTGGATTTATTTTAAAAAATTGTATTTAGTTTTTCCCTCTGTCAGCTTGAAATGTGTATACTCATTTTCTGTTTTTTTATGGTTACCTCAGAAATTATCCTTGATTTTTATTCTCCTGGTCAATGAACAGGCTCTAGCACACCTTAACTCCGTTGACCTCCTTTGCTGCTTACGTGCTACTGCTGTTGGATACTTTGTCTCTATATTTTTATACCCACGAGATAATGTAATAGTTTATGTGGTCAGTATTCACATAGATTTACCCACAGGTCCGCAAGCTATTACCCCAAATCCCTGGGTTTCAGAATTTCAATTATTTTGTAATTTGAAAGGTAAAATTGCTACATAAGCCTTGTATTACTTATCGCTTCCAGTGGGATCTAGAAAACACTTCATAATCATGCACATTAGTATCTGTGCAGAGAAATGTATGACTATTCATTTTAAGTGGAAAAAATAAAGTCTCAAGTCAGTTCAGGTAAGGTTTACCACCAAGGAGGTTCAGATCAGGACTTGCTAGTTGTGGAGAGATTTGCAATGGTAGATGAGAGACTGAGAACAGACCTTACATAGCGACTGGTTTCCAGAAGGATCTCAACAAATGCTATTGCTGACCTGATGTATCAGCAAGGGGATTTTTAAGTGATGTTTTCTTTCTATCCAAATGGTGGGATCTTGGGGTACTGTGACATTCACATTGCAAATCCACCTGTCTAGCTGACATTCTTGCAGCCAATATGTTTATGCTGGAAAAATTGCAACAGTGAGATTGTGGAGCTTGGTTAACATCACACTGGTTCGGAGCAGAAGAGGCATCTGAACTCAGAATCTCAGATTTTGTGTGGTCTTACTTCAAACACATCCTGACTCCTAGAGTGGGAAGAAAATATCGCAATTGGAAGAAAATAAGTGATTCAAATCAGATAGTGAAGGGCAAATGGCAGTCAAGGGACAAGAAAAAAAAAATGCTTCCTCAAAGATGAAAGATGGGGATGAAGATCTTGAAAGACTATTTGAAGTGGGGGAGAAAATCAGTGTCTACTTTTCCAGAAT
>RJWJ010027911.1:0-21817 GCA_004363605.1 Indri indri
GTGGAGCACAGCAACTCACTGCAGCCTTGACCTCCTGGGCTTAAGTGATCCTCCTGCCTCAGCCTCTCGAGTAGCTGGGACTACAGATGCGCACCACCACATCTGGCTAATTTAAAAAAAAAAAATTTTTAGGGATGATCTTGCTATGTTGCCCAGGCTGGTCTCAAGCTCCTGGCCTCAAGTGATCCTCTCACCTCAGCCTCTCCAAGTGCTAGTATTACAGGCATGAGCCACTGCACCCAGCCTAGTTTTTGGGTTTTTTTGTTTGTTTGTTTTAAGAGACAAGGTCTCACTTTATTGCCTAGGCTGGAGTGCAGTGGTTGCTTCATAGCTCGGTGCAGGCTTGAATTCGTCTGGTCAAGCCATCCTCCTGCCTCAGCCTCCCGAGTAGCTGGGGCTACTGATGTGTCCCCTGCACCTGGCTTGCCTCGTGTTCTTGAGCAACCCATTTGCCCTCTCTGAGCCTCAAATTCCTCAGCTGCAAAATGAGGATAACAATGCTTACCTACTAGGGTTCTTATGTGCAAATGGAAGATGGAATTAGATGGAGGGAGGGAGGAGTAGAAAGAAGTCCAGCGAGGATCTGAGGTTTCTGAGCTCAAGAATGACCATAAGGTTTCCAGGTTCCTAACTGTTAACAGTGGGTAGAGAGATCGAGGTGGGTGGGGAAAGGGGAACTTTCTCTTTTAGTTTTATAAACTTTGGTATTGTTTGAATTTTTTTTACAGTGAACATGATTTAATTTTGTAATTAAATATATTTTATATGGCTATCACACACCAATAAAAAGTTTTTTTAAAGCATCTATTACTATATAATATGCACGGAAAATCATCCAAAAGAGTGGTAAGAGTGGTTGCTTCTAGGGAGGACTGGAAGACCCAGGATCTGGGGTGGAAGGGAGATTTTTCCTTGTGCATTCTTTTGTACTGTTTGAATTTTTAAATTGTGAATTCATAGTACTTTTCTTTCTAATAGTATTACATTTTAAAAGAGTTTTAGAATGATTTTTAAAAAGAAAAAGAAAAAATATTTTAAGTAAAGAATACAAGTGAAAAATACATTGTTATTTTGTTCATAGTCCCCCACCAAACAGACAGAAACACACATACACCCACAAAATTTCCAGCTTCAGATTGTAGTACAGGTATTCGCAGCCCAGCAGGAGGGGTTGACCTCTCCCGAAGGCCCGCTCTTTAGCACTCTCACACGGTGCAGCTCCCGAGGAGCTCAGCAGGGGGAGCCATTGAGAACTGGCCCTGAGCAGTGGCAGGCCGTTGCTGGGGACTTTAAAAAACACGAACCTTACTTTTCTGGGGAGCAGGTTTAAAATACACACACACACACACACACACACACACGCGCCCCAGAATGATGGCTGGGGTTAGGGTGAGCAGAGGTGTCTCTGCTCTTGCTGGGGCTCTCTGGGCTCCCCTGGGTTGGGACAGCCCGGGGCCAATCTAACACAGATTAGAAGGAGCATGAAACTCTGAGCCCTCCTCCCAGCCAGCCCCTAACCTGTAGGGTGGTCAGTCTTCCCTTGCTGTGGGAAGAGCTCTGGATTCAGAGTCAGGACTTGGGTGGAATCCTAGCTCTGCCATTTCTAGCCATGTAAACTTGGGCCAGTCACTTAACTACTCAGAGACTCAATTTCCTCATTTATGAAACAGGGAGTTCTTTTTTTTTTGAGACAGAGTCTTGCTCTGTCACTCTGGGTAGAGTGCAATGTCTCAACATAGCTCTCTGCAACCTCAAACTCCTGGGCTCAAGCAATCCCCCTGCCTTAGCCTCCTGAGTAGCTGGGGCTACAGGCGTGTGCCACCACACCCAGCTAATTTTTCTATTTTTAGTGGAGATAGGGTCTCACTCTTGCTCAGGCTGGTCTCATGTGATTCTCCCACCTTGGCCTCCCAGGTGAGGGAGATGGAGAGATCTTGGGAGGTTCAGATAGCGTAATGAATAGGATACCATTTCGGAAATTGCTAAGTGCTTGAAAAAAGCAAGAGATTATTATCACTATTCAGTTCACTGTTTGCTCATCTGTGAAATAGGGATAATAATACTCTGGCTTTATATGGATGTTTTATGGGGCATCAGTGAGATAATGGATGGGGAAACATTTATTAAAGTTAAAGGCTCTACATAGTAAAAGAATTGTAGAGATTATTTCCATGCCAGTGGCTCCCCAAGGCTCCCATCCTCAACCTCAAGTTTAACATTAATATTGCTGACAGGAGAGGGGGAGGCAGGGGGACATGGGGGACGCAGGGACTCTGTGTCCCAGTAATTAAACATGTCGGGACTGAAGCACTGCCAGCGGCAGCATCTGGTTGCAATTACCAGAGGGGACCAAAGTGATTAGTCACCTTTATAGTGAGAGCCAGGCAGGAACCCTGGGCTCCTCCCTCGAAAGGGCTTCTAACCCAGCTCAGAGTCCCTTTCCCTGCTCCCACCCCATTTCTCCCTGGTCCTCAAACAATAACCCCTAGCCTGAGACTCCTCCATGTCCCCAAAGTCCCAGCCCGTTGGGTAAGACCTCAGCTGGAAGTCAGGAATACTATAACTTTCCCCACCGCCCTATCACTTCTTGTGTTTCTGGAGGCCAGATTAGGATTTTTTGATATAAAATGTGTTGAAGCAGGAATTAGGCTTAAAAAGTAATTTAACTTTTCTGAATTTCAATTTCTTTATCTGTAAAATGGGGGTACTGAGTATTTTCATCATAAGGTTGTTATGAAGATAAGTAAGATAAAAATGCAATGGAATACAAAGGCCAGAGTGGTTTGCTAGAGTACGTGCTCAAAAAATAGTAGCTATTATTAATATTTGCTGGGTACTAGGATAATCACTTTTTATGATTCATCTCATTGAATCCCCACAAAAACCCTGCGAAGTAATAAGCACTGTCATTCCTGTTCAGAGTTTCAGAGAGGTTTAGAGGAGTCCCAAGATCACGCAATGTGTAAATAGCAGAACCAAGATTAAAAACCAGGTCTGTCTGTCTCCAGAGCCGTTGCTCTTTATCAAACCACGCACGGCGACGTCGCGATTGTTTGACTCCTTCATCCCTTCATTCATCACTTGCCGCAGCTTACAAAATGCCGAATAAGTGGCAAGACAGAATGCCTCCCTTTGAGGAACTCAGAGTCCATCAGGGAAAACATGATGTGTCTACATCTTAAAGTAGAAAATGATGATTTTTGTATATAAGGGCCAGTTAGAGATTCATTCCTTCGTGTAACATATACTGAGAATCTACCATGTGCGGGGTCCTGTGCCGAGCACTGGAAATAAGTGAAAGATAAACGTGATACGGTCTAGTCATAGTCTAATGGAGGAGACAGGTATGTAAGTAAGTGATTATAGCTATAAGGAAGTAAATCATTTATGATAAAAATGAAAAAATGCACAGAGTGGAAGAAATGACCTGTCAGAGTAGGGGCAGAGGCAGAGGCTGGATACACTTCGAGCTGCTGATGCATGGAGGTGCACAGAAAATGTGGGACGGCGGTTCAGGAGGAGTGTGCACTTTCTGGAGGAGGAGGGACGGCTTCGTGGAGGAGACGGCACAGGGGTTGGCACTTGTTCAACGGGTAGGTCTGAGGTAGAGAGGGGTTTGAACCAGAGGGATCCTGGAGGCCGAGAAGCCAGTTTAAGGGAATTGCAGCAGGACGCGCAGTGAGGAGGACGGGGGCAGTGACCGAGGCGGTGGGGGTGGAGCAGGGGAAGGAATGCCAGGGAGGGCTGGTTAAGTGGGGACGAGTCTGAAGGGAAACCAAGCGTTATGAATCTGGACAACCGGAAGGACAGTAACGAATTCAGCCTTTCCTTACAGCTCCCCAAGAGGTGCATTGGTCTTTTGAGATGGGGAGGTGGGGCTCTACTGCTTTTTCTGACCTAGGAGCCCTGGATGAAGCTTGGAGTGGCCAAGTTACGGCGCTGTGCTCTGGAGATCAGTGAGCACCTGGGAGTGTCACCATGAAAAGACTGGTCAGGTGCTTGAACACTCCAGCCACCAGTTCCACCTTCTTTTATTCATCAAACACTTACTGAACTTCTACTCTATGCCACGCTATGCTGGGAAACCAACCTTGTGACCTTACAGTATGAACAGATCTCTACTGGGTAGGCCCAAAGAATCTCAGATGAAGGAGGAAGCCTACCTGAGTGCTGCTTCTCCTGCTGTTATCCCTCTTACAGTATGACACGTGCGTTGGGTTATTTTGGGGTTTTTTTGTTTGTTTGTTTGTTTGAGACAGAGTCTCTCTCTGTCGCCCAGGCTACAGTGTCGTGGCATAAGCCTAGCTCACAGCAACCTCAAATTCCTGGGCTTGAGCAATCCCGCTGCCTTAGCCTCCCAAGTAGCTGGGACTACAGGCATGCACCACCACACCCAGCTAATTTTTTTTATTTTTAGTAGAGACAGGCTCAGGCTGGTCTCAAACTCCTGAGCTCAAGCAATCCTCCCATCTCAGCCTCCCAGAGTGCTAGGATTGCAGGCGTGAGCCACTGCACCTGGCCTAGTATGACAAGTGTTGTCATGAAATGTGCCAGAGGAAGCAATTGACTCTGTGTGGGGATCAGGGAAGGCTTCTCGGAGGAGGTGAAGTTTCAGCTAAATCTCTCAGGATGAGGAGGACTTCCTCCACTTGTGGGAGTGAGAGGAGGATATTCCAGGTGACAGGAACAGCTTTCCTCCTGGGCAGGTTCCCCAAAGGAAGGTGGCTTCAGTACTTTAGTGAGGCACTTGAGAAACCCAGGAGTCCACCTGGAATTCAGACTTCTTCTAGAGCTACCAGAAGAGGACGATGTGGGAAATTGCTTTTCCAGCCTCCTGCAGGGGCCGCTGCTGCCCCAGGCTGGGGCTGCTGCCTCTGGACTCAGCCAGTCAGTTCTAAGAAAACTCCAAGGATGTCTTTGCTGGGGTGGTAGTGGGGTACACCCCAGACCTGCTGCTATCCAAGGAGTGGGCTCAAGGGTGGCAGTGCCCCCGAACCTGAAGAAATCATCTGAGCTCAGTCGCTGGCATTGGGGGGGAGAGAGGGGTGTAGTAGTGGGTACTGAGATTTTTCTGTCTCTGGGTCACCACAAGTTTATTAAAATAAAAGGGACTGTGGGTAAATGCTGCCATCTGTGCTGTCCCCCCCGCCCAACACACACACACCCCAAATCAGGTCCCAGACTGCTTGAAACTGCTTTAAAAACACTCCAAGGACTTAACTGCAAACCCACATTCCCCGTGCTGCTGGGGCCTAAGATCTTTGAGCTCACTCCTGAGCATCTATCCTCAGGAAGGTGGGGTGGGCTGCTCCTTGAGGTGGAGGTGAGGACCCCTGAGTCTGCTCCATGGACTGGAGGCCCCCTAAGCCTAGAGTCCTGCTGTGGGGCTCTGTGCCAAGAGTCCCTGTGAGCCATGGCCTCGAAAGGGCAGCGGTGATTTTTTTCACGTAAATATATCGCACTTAAATGAGTTTAGACAGCATGACATCAGAGAGTAATTAAATTGGTTTGGGTTGGAATTCCGTTTCCAATTCCTGAGTTCAGGTTTGTAAAAGATTTTTCTGAGCACCTGCAGGCCTGTGTGTGTGTGTATGTGTGTGTGTGTGTATGTGTGTGTGTGAAGTATTTTCACTGGAAAGGATTCAAAACCAGGGGGAAAAAAAAACTGGAGCACACAGGCAGCATTACGCCATTCTTCCTTCTTGGAAAAATCCCTCAGCCTTATACAAGCCTCCTTCAAGCCCTCAGTCAGTTGTGCAGGAGAAAGGGGGCGGTCGGCTTTCTCCTTTCAAGAACGAGTTATTTTCAGCTGCTGACTGGAGACGGTGCACGTCTGGATACGAGAGCATTTCCACTATGGGACTGGATACAAACACACACCCGGCAGACTTCAAGAGTCTCAGACTGAGGAGAAAGCCTTTCCTTCTGCTGCTACTGCTGCTGCCGCTGCTTTTGAAAGACCACTCCTTTCATGGTTTTTCCTGCCAAACCAGAGGCACCTTCGCTGCTGCCGCTGTTCTCTTTGGTGTCATTCAGCGGCTGGCCAGAGGATGAGACTCCCCAAACTCCTCACTTTCTTGCTTTGGCACCTGGCTTGGCTGGACCTGGAATTCATCTGCACTGTGTTGGGTGCCCCTGACTTGGGCCAGAGACCCCAGGGGGCCAGGCCAGGATTGGCCAAAGCAGAGACCAAGGAGAGGTCCCCCCTGGCCCGGAACATCTTCAGGCCAGGGGGTCACAGCTATGGCGGGGGGGCCACCAATGCCAGGGCAAAGGGAGGCACCGGGCAGACAGGAGGCGTGACACAGCCCAAGAAGGATGAACCCAAAAAGCTGCCCCCCAGATCGGGTGGCTCTGAACCCAAGCCAGGACACTCTCCCCAGACAAGGCAGGCTGCAGCACGGACTGTGACCCCAAAAGGACAGATTCCTGGGGGTAAGGCACCCCCAAAGGCAGGATCTGTCCCCAGCTCCTTCCTGCTGAAGAAGGCCAGGGAGCCTGGGCCCCCTCGAGAGCCCAAGGAGCCGTTCCGCCCGCCCCCCATCACGCCCCACGAGTACATGCTCTCGCTGTACAGGACGCTGTCCGATGCTGACAGAAAGGGAGGCAACAGCAGCGTGAAGTTGGAGGCTGGCCTGGCCAACACCATCACCAGCTTTATTGACAAAGGGCAAGGTGAGGGGGTGGGCGGTAGGGGCACGGCTCAGAGGGAGGGGCATCTGCATGCATGGAGGGGCTTTCAGAGCCCGACGCTGCCCTGGTGGGAGACGGTGTGTGCATCTGGCCCAGGGAGGGTGTCTGGGGACTTATCTCACACATACCAGATCCCGGGCTGCCGCATACCAGCGCTGGAGGGCACCTAGGGATCACCAAGTCAAATTCCTGCAAGGTGCAAAGTGGGGGACTGGAGCCCGGAGAGGAGGCAAGACCTGCCAGCTGGTGGCAGACTTGGAGACCAGACTCTAAGACTTGGTCACCGGGCCATGCTCTGTACCTGTGTTGCTTGGGCAAACTTCCCAAGCTCAGGGGTTTGTAGGTTTTCTCAGACGGCAGAGAGAGAAATGAGTCCTTTGGTCCCCATGGTTCTGCAACTTCGCCCTCAGGCCAGGGGGCAGAAGAGGCAGGATAGGTCAAGACGGAAAGTGAGGCATCTTGGAGCCAAAGAATGATGTTTAGATCTACAGGGAGGTGGCAGACCTAGCGTCTAACTCACAATGTGACCTTGAGAAAGCCCCTTCTCACCTTGGGGTTTCAATTTCCCCATCAGTACACCTATATGGGGGTTGGATGGGGTGGTTGCTAAGAGCCCTCCAAGTATGAAAACTTTACGTCCTGTCCTAACCCTGGAGAATATGGGCTCCCCTCACATCTTCCTCTGCCCACCCAGTATTACTATCCCAGGTTTTCCTCTCCACTTGCCGTGTGATCTCAGTAAGTCCCTTCCCCTCTCAGGGCCTCGGTTTCTCCCTAGTGTGAACAGGGAGGTAGACTGAGGTTGCCTGCAGCTCGTGTGCTCTGGTTCTGAGCCCTGGGACTCTGGCTGGCAGGGTGGGGGAGGGGTCAGAGAGTGGGAGCGGCTCCTTATTAGAACAGCCTGTAGGGGACTGACAGGGGGTGGGAGGCACCGAGGCAGCAGGCCTGGCTGAGGTGGGGGAGGTGGCCTGGCTGCCTGCCCAGCCAGGGAAAGCTGTGACCCCTTGGGGGCTCATAAAATAAGTCCTTGTGCCCCCCAGCACCAAGGGAGCTTGGGGAGGGGGAGATGGGGAGTTTAAAGGCCTAATTAGTCACCTTCTAGAGCAATATATGAATGTTCCCCAATGGCAAATTGGTATTTAGGAAGGAGGGCATGCTGATTCAGAGATGCTACTGAGCTTCTCTCTCTTACACACACACACACACACACACACACACACACAGCCTTATATTTATACACGCATGCTGAATCACACACACATACACATGTGCACACACACCTTCTTACACACATACATGAAATCATACACATATATACATACCCTTCAGATATTCATACAAGCCCAATCATACACACATATAATGTGTCACTCACATGTACATTACCTTTCATACTCACACATGAACCTGATCACCAGGTAAGACACACACCCAACAATCATTAGACTGCGAAGCTGGGGAAATTAGGTTGTAGACAAGCTTTATCATTACCTCACTGTGTGACCTTAGTCAAGTCACTCCCCATCTCTGTGCCTTGTCTGTAAAACAAGACTACCAAGATCTCCCTTAAGGGATGGTGAAAGTAGCTCAGGATCGGGTATCAACAGCTCCAGGCTAGAGTTCCAATTCTGTTTTTTCCTGGCTGGCTGACCTTGAGCAAGTCATCTACTTCTCTGAGCCTCAGGTTTCTCCTCTGGAAAACCAGGGGTAATTTTACTGCCCACCCCACCTATCTCACAAATGAGACACCATGCTAGGTAACGGATGGGAGGGAGCCAGGTAGAAGGCAGTTAAAAGGCTGCTGCACCTCTGGTACACATAGATCATTGACACAAACACCCACAGTCACTCAAATCCTCAGCCGCATCTACAGATAAACACCCCTACTTGGTTGGCTGTGAAAAAGGCTCTGAGTGATCTGGGTTTCGGCTTCTGTCAGAGAAGGGAAGAGGTTAAAGAAAGCTCTCTCAAGAGGCAGAGAGCTGGGGCCCTCTCCTGCAGCCTTGAGGTGATTGACTCCCTTGGTGAGCTTGCAAGGAATGACTTCTGGGTGTTCTCTCTAGATGACCGAGGTCCTGTGGTCAGGAAGCAGAGGTACGTGTTTGACATTAGTGCCCTGGAGAAGGATGGGCTGCTGGGGGCCGAGCTGCGGATCTTGAGGAAGAAGCCCTCGGACAGGGCCAAGCCGGTGGCCCCCGGCAGTGGGCGGGCTGCCCAGCTGAAGCTGTCCAGCTGCCCCAGCGGCCGGCAGCCGGCAGCCTTGCTGGATGTACGCTCCGTGCCAGGCCTAGATGGATCTGGCTGGGAGGTGTTCGACATCTGGAAGCTCTTCCGAAACTTTAAGAACTCAGCCCAGCTGTGCCTGGAGCTGGAGGCCTGGGAACGGGGCCGGGCCGTGGACCTCCGTGGCCTGGGCTTTGACCGTGCTGCCCGGCAGGTCCACGAGAAGGCCCTGTTCCTGGTGTTTGGCCGCACCAAGAAACGAGACCTGTTTTTTAATGAGATTAAGGCCCGCTCTGGCCAGGATGATAAGACTGTGTATGAGTACCTGTTCAGCCAGCGGCGAAAACGGCGGGCCCCGCTGGCCACTCGCCAGGGCAAGCGACCCAGTAAGAACCTTAAGGCTCGCTGCAGTCGGAAGGCGCTGCATGTCAACTTCAAGGACATGGGCTGGGACGACTGGATCATTGCACCCCTTGAGTACGAGGCTTTCCACTGCGAGGGGCTGTGTGAGTTCCCCTTGCGCTCCCACTTGGAGCCCACGAACCATGCAGTCATCCAGACGCTGATGAACTCCATGGACCCTGAGTCCACGCCACCCACCTGCTGTGTGCCCACGCGGCTGAGTCCCATCAGCATCCTCTTCATTGACTCTGCCAACAACGTGGTGTATAAGCAGTATGAGGACATGGTCGTGGAGTCTTGTGGCTGCAGGTAGCAGCACTGGCCCTCTGTCCTCCTGGTGGCACAACCCAAGAACCTCTCCTCGCACTCCTGGAATCACAGAGGGGTCAGGAAGCAGCCAGGGGATTCCAACAGCCTTGCTTACTCTCTGAGTGTGACTTGGGCTACAGGTCCCCTTCCATCCACAAGTCCCCCTGTCTGAGGACTTCTCCCATTCTGCTGCTCTGACTGGCAGGGACAGGCCCGGGGAGACAGACTCTGACTGAAACTGAGACCCGGGAGACCATGTTTTCCAATGAGACTCAGGCCACGATTTCTCCTTACCTGGGCCTCCTTGGCCTCTGGACTCTCCAGAGGGGTCTGGTGCTATCCTAAGCACCTCTTGGGAAAGCCACAGGTGCCACCTCCTCCTTGAATCACCTTTGTGCCTGGTGACTTTCTGCCCCTGGGGCAGATGAGATGCTGATTGGGCAAGGATGGGAGAGAGGGGGAGAGGGCTTGGGCAGGGGTGAGGAGTGTGAGGCTGTTAGACTGTTAGATTAAAATGTACATTGATGAGATAAAAAGCAAAACCGTGCCTTAAACTGTGGCAAATTTCTTGTTTACTCTGGGGGCCCAGTGACCCCTCAAAGAATTACTGACCCAGGGAGGGGAGGTGGGTTGCCTCATGTATAAACTCAGTTTCCAGGGCCCGGTCTCCACCCCCACTCCTGGACGCTGAAGCAGAATGTGACAGAGAGTGCAGCTGAGCAGGGCCATTGCTCACCTCTAACCCCGTTCTTGTTCCTTCCAAAGGTCCCTGGGTCTCGAGCTCCATCTGCTCCACTGGGGCCTGGCAACAGAGTTAGGTTTTCTTTCTGACATTCCTTAGACAAGTATGTTGTCTCTGAAATGAATCCCTAAATGGGAGGGAAATTGGGGATTTCATTTCCTCTAAAACCATTCCCACTATTTTCACTAGTATCTGTCCTGCCCTCCACATTCTCACAGAATTGACTGGATGCTGTTGACAGGGCTCTCTACCTCTCCACATGGGACTCTGGGCTGCCAGGACCTCCTCCTTCCCTATTGGGGCATCTCCTTTTTGCCACTGACCACTGTTCCTTGCATGACCTCATCTGTGGTCCTGCTACCTTCCAGCTTGATACCGTCACTACTGGTTACTGCTCACTTATCACCTCCCACCTCCTCACTCCAGCTCCAGAAACAGAATTGGAGCCCCTGCCCTTTATATTATATGTTATGTAAACACACAACTATACATTAGATAAATAATCTCCCCTCTCACCCCAGACAGACCAATGCCAGGCACATCCTGACAATGTTTCCTGCTTGGGACTTGGCCCAGAGTAAATGCTCACTTCCTTTTCTCAGCTAGAGTCTCTGGGGAGGACAAACTTTTGGGAGGGGAACATAGCCCTCTGCTGGGGAAATTTAGGCACCTGTGTCTTCAGGCTGAGGGTTCAGGTCCAGGTTCTACCTGGCTGAAGAGACACACAGGGAGAACCAAAAGAAGTCTAAGCCTCTATTTCCAACCCAGGGTGCCTCAAAATTTTCCCCATCTCTCTCCAGCTGGGTCTTTGATTCCTGGGGCTTCTAGCCAAAGCTCTTTCAACAGCAGGGTTGCCTGCCCAGGTACGGGCAGATCTTGTGTCCCCTTTCCTCTAGGCCCGAAACTTGGGTTGTCAGGACCTAAACCAAGAGCTCAGTGCAGGCGGCAGCCAACCTTTGAGCTGCTTCCTTAGCTTGGAGGCCATTACCTGTCCCTGAGGGGCCAGACTGAGCCTGGAGCCCAGCCCTCCCTGGCCAGGCTTCATTATGTTTGGCTAGTGGCAGGCCTGGGAGCTCTGGAAGTAAACACAGGAGCTGCCATGGCAGACAGAGTTCTGGTGTGTGTGAGAGGAGAGTGGGTCTGGAAGGGATGTGCTGGGGGAACCCAGGAGTGGGGCTGTGGATACAGGGAGAGCAGTGTAGAAGCAGGGTGGCCGGAAACCCAAGGGCAGAGAGACAGGATGAAGGGGTCACAGGTGGGACTGGTTCCCCCATGTACTTGTTTCCTGGGCTGTGTGTTCCTGGTTTCTTGGAAAGTTTTGACAGAACTGGGGCTTCTCCCTGCCTTAGCCCATCAGAGAGCTTCATGTCATCTGAGCCACAGTGTTCTTCCTGCTGAAGTCCTGGGCACTGAACTGACTGTTGTGGCTTCACACCCTAGGAGCTTCCTCCCCAACTTCAAGCTGCCCTAGAACTCTCCTCCACAAAAGAGCCTCTCAGACTGTGAACTCTCCCCTCTTTCCTACCCAAATCATTGTGGGTGGCAACAGCCCTTCCATCCTAACCCTTGGATCTGTTCGATTCCTCCTTGGAAAATGCTCTTCCCTGGCCTCCCCACTCCAGCCCCAATCATAACAAGCTGCATACTTGTATGGTACTTTCTTGCCCCAAGGGGTACAAGGCTTATCTCACACTTGGGAGTTCACAAACACTCTCCCACCCATGGTCTCACAGCCCTGATGGGCTCAAAAGGCTGCATAGTTTCAAAGTTCAGTTCTGTCACCACTTGGAGTTAGAGGCCTTGGGCAAGTAACTTAATTCCATGAACCTTGGTTTCCTCGTTTGTTAAAGAAAAAGAAACCAAAAAACTAAAGTGGAGGCAAACAGTATTTCATAGGGATGAAAGGCCCTCGACATAGTAGCTGGCACAGAGGTGACACTTAGTAAATATTAACTGTTATCATTATTGCGCCTCGAACAGTCCTAAGAAGCAGGCAGGGCAGGGACTATTACTGCCCACCCCCATACATGCCTTTTACAGATGAGAAAGCCAGGGAAGCAGAGTGATAACTGCAGATCTCCTGCAGGTTTCAGTGTTTTTTATACCATTCTTACTACTCTTCTGGGCCCCTGACTCCCCTGACCCCAGTTCTGGCAAGTGGTTGAATCGCCTCCCTGGGTTTTGGCTCCCTGGTCTCAAAGTATCTCCATGGGGGACACACAGTGCTGTTAGTTTCTTGGGAGAAACCGCTAAGCAGAGTTTAGGATAGTGAAAATTGAGAGGCCCACAGGGGAGGAAAGAGGACAGGCTTCCAGTGCTCTCCTCCCCATATCTTGGCCCATTCCACATCTCCTATCCCAGGATCACAACGGGAGAAGCAACTTTTTTTTTTTTTCCTTTTTTTTCTTTCAGCATATCATGGGGGTACAGATGTTTAGGTTCCGTATGTTGCCCTTGCCCTCCCTCCCCTCCCAGTCCGAGAGAAGAAGCAACTTTTCTAGGGCTTGGAACTCAGAACCTCAGACTTCATTCTGACTCTACAACTAGTCCTCCGATGAGAACACAGATGTGAGGAAGCATAGCAGAGAAGTGTTAGTCACACATGCTTGGGAATCGGGCAGACCTGGCTTCTAGCCCCTGGTTCTACCACTTTCCAGCTGAGTGACCGTGGGTAAGTTACTTAACCACTCTGAGCTTCGGCTTCCTTACCTGTAAAAGAGGGATAATATCAAATTTACTGGGCCTAGGATTTAGGAGAGGGGACATTCATTCATTCATTCAATCTTGGATCCACTCATTCATTCATTAATCAATGAATATTTATTGAGGGTCTACTATGGTCCAGACACTGCGCTGAGTGTTGAGATATAATAACAACCACAATTATTAATGTTTATCAAGGGCTTATTATGTGCCAGTTACTTGTGCTTAGCACTGTACAGGAATTCTCTTACCCTGCAATGATCTTGTCCTCAAAGTCTATGTATAAATGGAAGAGAAAATAAAGATTCCAAAGGACGTGAGGATAAGATAGGCTGGATCAAAGGAGATAAAATAAAAGAGGGAAAACAGTCAAATTATTCATCTGAATTCATGAAACCAACTGTGCCAAGTACAGAATGTGAAAAAAATGTGATTTCACAACTTCAAATGAGAAAGAAATGGTGTTGTAGGTGGCTGTCAACTCAATGGAGCTAAGCAAACATAATGTGGCCGCCTAAATGCTAATACGCATGTGGGCTTCATTAATAGACACGTAGTGTACGGACCCAAGGAAGCTGTGGTTCTGCTTTGTTCAGTGATTTTCTGACTTTTTCATCTAAGCCACAGTGGGAGGGGTCAAGGACAGGGTAGCAAGGGGCCTAGAAACAATGTCTTGTGAGATTCACCTGAAGAAACTAGAAACAAAAAGATAGGAGAAGAAGAAGAAAAAGAAGAGGAAGAGGAGGAAGAGGAGGAGGAGGAGGAGGTGGAGGAAGAAGACAACTTAGAGGGAACATGATCACAGACTTCAGGACTACCGTGGGTAAAAGAGAAATGATTGGTTTGTGTGGCTCCAAAGGACAGATCTGTACACAAAGAGAAGTAAAGTAGAGCCAACTGTTGTCATGTGCTGAGCAGTTCCTGGTGTCAGGCACTGTGCGCAATGTTTTCACCCTTATTTCATTCATTCCTTGCGACCATCCCGGGAGATAGCTACTGTAATTCCCATTTTACAGGTGAGCTACTATACTATACTACTCCTTGGGCAGATTTCAGATGAATTTAAAGGAGAGCTTTTTAAGTCTAAAGATGGAATAGGCAAAATACTAAGTTCTCTGTGGTCAAGGAGAGCTTAGATAATTACTTGAGAAATTCGAAAAGGGATTTGAGCATGGTTTGGGGTAATAGAAAGCAGCCGAGACCAGGAGTGGTGGCTCATGCCTGTAATCCTAGCACTCTGGGAGGCTGAAGGGGGAGGATCTCTTGAGCTCAGGAGTTCGAGACCAGCCTGAACAAGAGTGAGACCCCGTCTCTGTTAAAAACAGAAAAAATTAGCTGAGCATGGTGGCGCATGCCTCTAGTCCCAGCTACTCAGGAGGCTGAGGCAGGAGGATCGCTTGAGCCCAGGAGTTTGGGGTTGCTGTGAGCTGGGCTGATGCTACGGCACTCTAGCCTGGGTGACAGAGCAAGACTCTGTCTCAAAAAAAAAAAAAAAAAAGAGAGAAAGCAGCAGTATAGGAGATGGTTGATTAGATAAATGCTAAAGTTCCCTCCAATCTTGCACACTGAACATAGGTTAGAGCTCTGGTGACAGACTGGCTGAAATCAAATTCCAGCTATGCCTCTTACCCTAGCTGTGTGACCTTGGGCAAAGTCATCACATCTTTCTTTCCTCAAGTTTCCTCATATGTCAAACAGAGACAAAAATAGTTCCTATATCACAGAGCTGCTGGAAGCGCTGCATATAATGCATATAAAAAGTCCTTCGAACAATGCCTGGCCTGTTGTAAGCACTCAATAAGCTTTACCTACACTTACTGATAATGGGGGAGTCGAGACCAACAAAGATGGAATATTAAATAACATAATAAGTAAAGAATGATGTGAGAAATATATGCTAGTTTAACTTGGGCAAATAAGAGAAGAAGTAATTAAATAAATGCTCAAGTGACAAATGAGTGGAACAATGGAGAAAGGTGGTAGGAAGGCTTCATGAAGGATACGGGGCTTAGCTATGTCCTGAAGGTTGAATGAAGTTTATATATGAGGGCTTGTCTTAGTTCATTTTCTGTTGCTTTAGCAGATTACCACCAACTTAGTGGACAGACATTTATTTAGTTCACAGTTCTGGAGGGTAGGAAGTTCAAGAGCATGGTACTGGTATCTGGCGAGGGCCTTGGGCCGCTTTATCCTATGGGGTAAGGGCAGAGGTAGAAGCGAGCAAATGAGATACAGAGAGGCACCAGGGGCCGGACTCCTCTCTCAATAACTACCTACTCTTGCAGTAATGACATTGATCCGTTCATGAGGGCTCTGTCCTCGTGACCCAATCATCTCTTATTAGGGCCCACCTCCCATCACTGCTGTAGTGGGGATTAAATTTCCAGCACATGAACTTTTGGAGGACATATTCAAACCATAGCAGGGTTGAAGGAAGATATTTTCAGCAGAAGGACTGTATTAGAAAACGAATAGCAGCGAGTTTACAAAGTGTGGAGGGCATATCCTCCCATCCCTAAAATCATATCATGTTGGTGATTGTTTCCACTGACTCCATGAGGGATGGCTTCAGCTGGGAACTGCCAAGTCCCTTAGTGATGGGCACATGAGGCTGTCCACTTGCCTTCTGAAGGATGCTGACTTGGAAAACAGAGAAAACTGAGCAGCCAGGGCCTCAAAGGTCAAGCATACCACTGGAGAGTTGATGAGGAAGGAGAACAGTAGGAAAAATTTGTACCAGGAACTCCATGATATGCATAATATATTCTGGATATCCAGGTTGTACTCATAGTAAAAATGATCCTTGAAATTCTTTAAATATTGTACTCTCTCTTCTCTTAATGAGTTAAATATAACCAATTTTTCCCTCCAATATCAAAACAGTTTTTTGATTGAGGAACCATTTAAGCAGTTGGCATGCATGTGGGGGCCATGTTGTAAGAAAAACATTTATCTTTAAACAACAGAATCACATTTGGCCTGGTGAGATGCACACACTATGAAAGGAAGGAAACAAGATCAGCTATGGAAGCAGCCGATTCACACCCCCTTCTAAGGCACTGCTAGCTGATTCTTCTTTTTCTTTTCTTTTTTTTAAATTGTAAAAAACCCATAACAAAATTTACCATCTTAACAATTTTTAAATTTTTATTATTTATTATTTATTTTTCTTTTATTTTTTGAGACAGAGTCTTGATCTGTTGCCTGGGCTAGAGTGCAGCGGTGTCATCATAGCTCACTGCAACATGAAACTCCTGGGCTCAAACTATCCTCCTGTCTCAGCCTCCCAAAGTGCTGGGATTACATGCATGAGCCGCTGAGCCCAGCCATATTTTTTGTTTTTATTTTTTAAAGACAGGGTCTCACTTTGTCACCAAGGCTGGGGTGCGTTGGCACAGTAATAGTTCACTGTTACCTCAAACTCCTGGGCTCAAGCAATCCTCCTGCCTCAGCCTGCTGAGTAGCTGGGACTACAGGCACATGCTACATCTGGCTAATTTTTTAATTTTTTGTAGAGATGGGGTCTCACCATGTTGCCCAGGCTGGTCTCAAATTCCTGGCCTCAAGAGATCCCTCTGCCTTGGTCACCCAAAGTGCTGGGATTACAGGTGTGAGCCACCATGCTCAGCCCATCTTAACCATTTTTTAGTGAACAGTTCATTACTGTTAACTATATTCACATTGCTGTGCAAGGGATCTCTAGCACTTTTTCATCTTGCAAAACTGAAACTCTATGCCCATTGAACAAAAACTCCCTATTTCCCTGTCCTCCCAGCCTCTGGCAGCCACCCTTGTACTTTCTATCTTTTCTCTCTCTCTCTCTGTCTCTCTCTCTCTCTTTGTTTTGAGACAGAGTCTTCCTCTGTTGCTTAGGTTAGAGTACCATGGGGTCAGTCTAGCTCACAGCAACCTCAAACTCCTGGGCTCAAGTGATACTCCTGCCTCAGCCTCCTGAGTAGTTAGACTACAGGCATGCATCGCCACATCTGGCTAATTTTTTCTATTTTTACTTGTCTGGCTAATTTCTTTTTATTTTTAGTAGAGACGGGGTCTCGCTCTTGCTCAGGCTGGTCTCAAACTCCTGAACTCAAGCGATCCTCCTGCCTTGGACTCCCAGAGCGTACTTTCTATCTGTATGAATTTGACTACTCACTTACCTCATATATGTGGAATCATACAATATTCGTTTTCTTCTTTCTTTTATGTTTTCTCTAAGAAGTCAAGTAAGTTAAATGGGTACATAATGTGACTTCATTATATTTGTTGTATTTGTTAAATGAATGAACAATAACTATCTTCAAAAGGAGCTTACAATCGAGTTGTACAAACAAGCATGCAAACAAATAATTTCCATTTAAAGTGCGATGAGAAGTGTGGAGATTCCTCAAAACACTAAAAATAGAACCACCATATGACCCAGCAATCCCACTCCTAGGTATGTATCCAAAGGAAGGATCCAAAGGAAGGAAATCAGTATATCAAAAAGATATCTGCACTCCCATGTTTACTGCAGCTCTATTCACAATAGCCAAGATTTGGAATCAACCTAAGTGTCTATCAATGGATGAATGGGTAAAGAAATTGTGGTAATATACACAATGGGATATTATATAGTCATAAAAAAGAATGAAATCCCACCATTTGCAACGACATGGATGGAACTGGAGAATGTTATGTTCAGTGAAATAAGCCGAGCACAGAAAGACAAATCTCACATGTTCTCACTCATATGTGGGAGCTAAATATTAAAACAATTGATCTCATGGAGACAGAGAGTAGATGATGGTTACCAGAGGCTGGGAAGGGTAGTGGGGAAGGGGTGATAAATTGGGGATGGTTCATGGGTTCAACATTACAGTTAGATAGATATTATAGAATGAGCAATATTTGATAGCACAACCAAGTGACTGCAGTCAAAAATAAGTAATGGGGAGACGGATTTGTAAACCCCGGAGCGAGGTTCTGCCTACCCGAGGCCGCTGCTGTGCGGAGACCCCCGGGTGAAGCCACCGTCGCCATGTCTGACCAGGAGGCAAAACCTTCAACCGAGGACTTGGGGGATAAGAAGGAAGGAGAACACATTAAACTCAAAGTCATTGGACAGGATAGCAGTGAGATTCACTTCAAAGTGAAAATGACAACACATCTCAAGAAACTCAAAGAATCATACTGTCAAAGACAGGGAGTTCCAATGAATTCACTCAGGTTTCTCTTTGAAGGTCAGAGAATAGCTGATAATCATACTCCAAAAGAACTGGGAATGGAGGAAGAAAATGTGATTGAAGTTTATCAGGAACAAATGGGGGGTCATTCAACAGTTTAGATATTCTTTCAATTTTTTTCTTTTCCCTCAATCCTTTTTTATTTTTAAAAATAGTTCTTTTGTAATGTGGTGTTCAAAACGCAATTGAAAACTGGCACCCCATCTCTTTAAAACATCTGGTAATTTGAATTCTAGTGCTCATTATTCATTATCGTTTGTTTTCATTGTGCTGATTTTTGGTGATCAAGCCTCAGTCCTCTTCATATTGCCCACTCCTTTTTAAAAATAACATGTGTGCACAGAGAGGCCACTGTTTTCAGGACTGTGCATTTTCAGGCTTGTGATAAATAAGATCGACCAATGCAGGTGTTCATAATGACTTTCCAATTGGCCCTGAAGTTCTAGCATGTGACTACTTCACTCCCGGACTGTGACTTTCAGTGTGAGATGGAAGTTTTTCAGAGAACTGAACTGTGAAAAAATGACCTTTCCTTAACATGAAACTACTTTTCAAATTTGAGGGTCTGGACCAAAAGAAGAGGAATATCCAAGGTGGAGTCAAGATGACAGATAAGGTGAGAGTAATGACTAACTCCAAAGATGGCTTCACTGAAGAGAAGGCATTTTAAGATTTTTAAAAAATCTTGTCAGAAGATCCCAGAAAAGTTCTAATTTTCATTAGCAATTAATAAAGTTATTCATGCAGAAGTGTAAAAAAAAATAAGTAATGGTATACTTTAAAATAACTATAAGAAAAGAGTGGAATTGGAATATTCCTAAGACAAAGAAATGATAAATACTTCTGGTGATGGATACCCCAATTACCATGACTTGATTAACACACATTATATGCCTGTATCAAAACACCATATGTACCCTATAAATATATACAACTATAATGTACCCGTAGTAATTAAAAATAATTAAAAAAATAAGTGCTATGAGAGCATAGAACAGAAAGAAGCTAATTCTGTCAAAGGAAATTAGAAAGGAAAGAAAGAGGAGGTGTCATTTAAATGTTCTTAATTGAGACAAGGTCCTGCCATATTGGCCAGGCTGGTCTTGAAGTCCTGGGCTCAAAGGATCCTGGATCTTCCCCCGCCACTACAGGCTCCTGAATAGCAGGGACTACAGGGGATCTCTGCTGTGCCTGGTCTCATTTAAATTAGCCTGTGGAGGAAGAAGTTTGCCAGATGGAGGAGGAAGATGGGATGGATGATCTAGGCAGAGGACACAGCATGCACAAAGGCCATGTTCTGGAACTTTCATGTAGTAGGATATGTTTGTGTTTGGGAGGGGCAGGGGAGGTATAGCAAGGGAAGAGGCTGTTAA
Organism: Indri indri; assembly: GCA_004363605.1. Classification (NCBI taxonomy): domain Eukaryota; kingdom Metazoa; phylum Chordata; class Mammalia; order Primates; family Indriidae; genus Indri; species Indri indri. The sequence continues at coordinate 19,668 of RJWJ010027911.1, forward strand.
TCTCCACTAAGGCTCAAAGAGTTTGAATTTTAGCCTCTAGGCAATTGGGAATAGTACTTTAGTTAAAGCAGAGATATTTGTTCTTTAAGAAGATAATGCAGGAGGATATGCTGGTTTTCAGAAGCATTTTTTTTTTGACATGAGATTTAATGTCTGATTGGAAATGGTTTCATCATCTTTAATACTGCTCATTCATTCATATTTTGCCATGTTTCAGAATTGACTTAAGGGTCTTATGAGGATATGTAATATATAAGACAAGATAAATCTAATGTGAGCCAAGAGAAAAAGAAAACAAGGGGACAAAGTGAAGTCAAGAGTAAGGCTAAAATGCCGATCATAATGCTCTGCTTCTGCTCCAGGTGGACTGTGCATTGGGCTCTCAGCTGTCCAATACAATGCAGGAAAAAAGGCTATTTACACAGGTCATCGCATCTGTGAGTTAATCAAGCAATTGCTTGGCAGACATGCTGTACAGCCATTCTTAAAAACTAACATAACACGGGATCCTCAATTATGTTATTACAATAAATGCAAAAATAAGATTTATAGAGGGGTTTCTCAAATCATAAAATTGTTGTCATTGCACAGTACAACAACAAGGTACAGAGAAAACAATTCTGTGGAGGCAAATGTGACACAGTACCCAGCTTTCTGCTGGGTTACTGATACAGAGGTCAAGGGTATGGACTGTTCTTCGAAGAGGAACAGACATTAAAACTTGATCTCAGCCAGACACAGAAAGACAAATATTGTATGACAAATACAGTATCTCACTTATATGTGGAATCTAAAAAAGTTTAACTCAGAAACAGAGTAGAATGGCTGTTGCCAGGGGCTGGGAGATGGGGGAAATATGGCAATATTAATCAAAGGGTACAAACATTCAGTTACAAAATGAACAAATTCTGGGCATCTAATGTACAGCATGGTTGGTAATGGATGTGTTAATTTGATTGTGATAATCATTACATATGTATATCATCTTATACACCTTGAATACATACAATATTTGTCAATTAAATGTTTCTAAGATAAAAATAAAAATAAACTAAAAAAATACTTTGATCTCATTGGCAAATATTGTCATATAATCATAGAAAATATATATTCTTAATGTTCTACAACAGTATAAAATTCATTTTTTACAAAAGGTGATATATGAAATATTTAATCTTCGTAAACATTTTTAAATACAGACATTTATAAATCAGTAAAAATCCTTGTTAGACCATGGCTTTTTGGTTTAGGAAAGCACAATCACTTTGAATGGAGATGGGTACCTTAGGCTTGATTCCCCTGGGACTGAGACACTGCTTGCCTTCCCTTCTTTCTGGTTTCCTGTAACAGTGGTTTTTTTTTTTTTCTTACAGGGAAAGAATGTATTACCTTGCCTCTTCCAGGGAGGGATTCTTGATCCCTGGCAGTTAACAGGGAATTAAAGAGGTTTCCTTATTTGAAGCTAAAATTAAAGCAGTTTGAATAGTTTTCCCATTGTACACACAATGAAAGCGAGCTAGAGCAAGTCCCAAAATTGGGGTCACATTCACATCTCACCTTGCCAAACCTAGAGTACACACTGGAAGTAACCTGTGGTATTCAATCTATTCTCTATAAAGCAGCTATAAAGAGTCCTTTTAAAATTACAAATCAGATCATGTCACTGCTCTGCTTAAAATAAAATGCAATCTCCTTATCATGGCCTCCAAGGCCTCCAAAATCTGGACTCTGCCTCTCAGACCTTATCTTCTATATTGCACGCCTCACTCACTACATTCCAACCATACTGACCTTGACTTTCCTTTTTTCTTCAAAATAATGAAGACAATTCTTACCTCAAGGTCTTTCATGTGCTGTTCTTTCTGCCTGAAATGTTCTACTCCAGATATCCACATAGCAGAATCGATATAACTTGCTGATCAAATCAGTTGTAGTAGTCCAGGTGAGAGAAGATAGTAGTGTGAATGAGGAAGGAGGCAGTGGAGGTTGGAGAAGAGCAGCTGGAATTCATATGTATTAAGAGATGGAACTGGGCCGGGCGCGGTGGCTCACGCCTGTAATCCTAGCACTCTGGGAGGCTGAGGCAGGTGGATCGTTCAAGGTCAGGAGTTCGAGACCAGCCTGAACAAGAGCGAGACCCCCCCCCCCCC
>RJWJ010027912.1:0-21903 GCA_004363605.1 Indri indri
CAGACCCAAGCAGTTGAACTCCAGTACCTGGTGTCTTAACCGTACTGTAACACCACCAATAATTATACTGCAGTCTTATGCGCTGTGCTAGCTGCTCTCTCTATACGCTCTCATAAACATGTGAACCATTTATTCACTCATTCAATAAGTAAATATTTATTTATTTGTTTTTAAAATTTTATTTTATTTTGTAGAGACGTGGGTCTCACTATGTTGCCCAGGCTGGTCTTGAACTCCTGGCCTCAAGTGATCCTCCCTCCTTGGCCTCCCAAAGTGCTGGGATTACAGGTGTGAGCCACTGTGCCCAGCATAGGGAGTTACTGTTTAATGGATATGGAGTTTCAGACTGGAAAGATGAAACAGTGCTGGGGGTGGATGGTGGTGATGGTTGCAGAACAATGTGAATGTACTTAATACCACTCAACTATACACTGAAAGATGGTTAAAATGGGTAAATATTGTATTATGCTTATTTTACCATAATAAAAAAAATCTATATAGTAAGTTCAATGAATAAGAGTAGCCAGGAAGCCTGAAATATACAAGGATAGCTAATTTATTCTATATATTTGGGTAAATCTTAATCCATCTGAAATGACAGAATATCTGTTTTCTTACGCTGTAAATGAGAGGTTAAAATGGCAAATTTTCTTACATCTATTTTACCACCATAGAAAAATGGTAAAAAAGAATGAAATACTGATACATGCAACCAAAAACACCAGGCTGAGGCTCAGACTCCAACCGTTATTGACCCCTCCTTGGTCCTTGTGAAGCGGGTACTGGTGACACAGCGACAGGTGTCGCCCAGTATCCCTGCAGTTGCCTGGGCCAACCAGGCCTCATGATGCCATGGCTTACATGTGGCTCCAGGGAGGTAAAAGGGTCACGCTACAGTGCAAGTCAGTCCAAAGAATTCAGCACGGGATGCAGAGGCAGAGCTGGCCGCTCAGGAGTCGATGGGAAGATGTATTCTTGGCAGAAATGCGTGGGAGCGTGGAGTCCATGGTTTGCACGGGCAATGTTGAGCGGCTCGGGGCAGCTGGAGCGTGAGGGCGAGGGAGCTTCTGGTTGGAGAGAAAGGATCTGGCCACACTCTGGGGCTAATAACAAAAGCCACCATGTACCATGTACTCGCTGTCTATTCTTCTTGATAACCCTGGGAGTCATGAGTTCCTCACCCCATTTTATAGATGAGGGAAGGGAGCCTTGGAGAAGTGACGTGACTGTGATAGTTGCACAATTCCCCCCTCTCCCACCCCTTGGCCCTTTCCAAGCTGTTTCTGCACTGCTCTTGGGGTAGGGGCCAGGCGGTCGGGAAGTTTCTGCTTTCATTCTTCCATGCTTCTCGTCTTCTCTGTCAGTAACACAGCAGGATCTGCCAGCCAGTTCCCATACCTCTGCTCAGAAAAAAAACTGATTCATCAGAGTAGAAAAAATTAGGGTTCCCTTCTGGAGTGAAATTAAGACCCACTCTAGGGTCTAACTACACTGAGCCCTTATGGAAGGGCTCAAAAGGCTGCTGAGTTTCATAACTCCAAGGGGTGCCATTCACACTGGTATGTGGGTATCTCCTGGAGTTGTACAGTACACAGCCTGGGCAGCTGTGCTGGGCAGCCTTGGGGCTTGGATCCACAGCTGCTTCTCACGTTCACTTTCAGGCTATAGATGCACCATTCCTTTCAGGAAGAAGAGGATGCTGGGCTTCTGACAAAGTCTTCCAGGCCCGAGGAGTTGTGTCTGAGAGTGAGGCTGACCAAGTAGCCCAGCTTCCCAGTATGAAAAACCTGGGGTTACAAGAGAATCCCATCCAACATCCTGCTAGCACTTCTCAGTGTGAACTATGCCAGTGACCTCCTTGTCTCCCAACTCTTGCAGTTTGGGCTGACCTTGGACCCCCTCTGTCACCACAGACCCTGGACCTCTGGGATTTTTGTGTTCTCTTGGAGCCCTGAGGTTCCTCAAAGGTGAGGTGGGCTGGGGATGGTAGGCTCTGCTCTTATAAGGTTTACATTTTGAATTTCTAAAAATTTTGTCCAAAGGGATTCATTTCCTAGTTTTTATTTATTTTTAAGGCATTTTGAAACTTGCTGTCCTAGGTTAACTTAGCCTTGATTCTACCCAACCCTGCCTGACAGCTGGGTGGCCTGGCAGCAGGCCAGGGGGACAGGGAAGCTGAGATCTAAGCAGATCTCTCCGGGAGAGTCAGATTTCAGCAGGAGGGAAAGGTCTGGGCGAGGAACGGCTGGGAAGGGTATAAACTGGGGGGCTGCGTGAACGGATCTCCCTGCCCAAGCCTGGTCCTGGCCACTGGGGTCTCACCTGCCAGTCACAACAGCCCCAAAGCTGTTTTCTCCCTTCCTCTTGCCCCTCGTCAATTCATCTGCCACACGGCGGACAGAGGGGCCTTTCAATACTTCACAGCTGATCAAGTCACTCCCCTCTTTTGACCAATTACTTCCAGCATAAAGTCAAATCCTCACCAAATCCTCCACGCCTCGCCCCTGCCCCACCCCTTCTGACTTAACCTCATGCCATGCTCCCCCCATGGCTCGCTGAAGCCCCCCATTTTACAAATCTCTGTTCCTTAAACACACGCATCCCTCCCACCGCTGTGCCTTTGCACTGGCTGGTCCCTCCTGCAATGCTCTTCCTCCTCCTGGTCTCAGCTCACCTTCCCTGGCCACCTCGGCCAAGGCAGTCTGTCCCTGTCCCTACCCCATGACTCTCTAGCACATCACCTGATTTCTTTCCTCTCAAGCACTGACCAAACCAAGTCTGTAATTAACTTGTTTATGTGTTTATAAACATCGTCTGCCTCCATCTCCAGATTACAGACTCCAGAGCATGGGGACCCTGTCGCTGGTTCAGCACTGCATGCCAGCACCTGTGATGGCGCTCTGGGTAGGCACTCGATACAGCTTTGTTGAATGAGTGAGTGAGTGAATGAATGAACACACGATGAATTGAGGGACTGATCACAAAGAGATAAAAGGCACACTCAGGGCGTCCAGACAGAGCTGAGTCGTGGGGGGAGGAGGGGCCTCTTTGGAAGGTCAGTGGCCCCACTCTCTGGGGGATCTGTCTCTGAGCCGGCATCTGTCCACTCCCGTGACTGCAGCCAGCCCCTCTCCTGCAGCTGGACGGTGCCTCGCTGACCTGTGTGCCCCGTCACACACCCTCAGCGGCTGTGACTCACCACAAGAAAACCGCTGGGGGAGGCTATCGCATGCCGCTGTAAAGGAGGCTTAGCAAACAGCAGTAATAACAGTGGTTGTTTCTGGAATGCCTACACTGAGGTGGGATATTTATTAAGAACCCAGGCTCCACGGCCAAACTCCCAGGTTCAAAGCCTGATACCAGTACTTTGTAGCTATGTGACCTTGGATGAGTTCCTCAACCCCTAGGTGCCTCAGTTTTCTCACAAGTAAAATGGGAATAACAGTAGTACCCATCTCATGCGGTTGCTAAAAGGATTAAAGCACCTAAGAGAATTCCAGTGAGAAAGTATTAGGCGTTTACATAGATAACCACACTGCATGTTTTACTACGAAGCATTATACATTCATTGAGCACTTATATGGTTTGGGAACAATGCCAGGCATTTCACCGCCTTGTTTGATTCTCACAATGACCTTAAGAGGAGGCTGTAATTATCCCCATTTTACAAATCAGTAGACTGAGGCTCAGAGAGCTGAACTGACTTGTCCAAGGTCATCCATCCAACTAGCAAACGCTGGAGTCAGACCACAAACCTGTCTGTCTGACTTTCCAATTCTTTTTGACACATCTCACTGTGTCTCTAAAAGAGTTTTCCAGAGTCCTCTTACCTGAGCGAGGCTAGGCTGCTTGGAGCACTTTTCCCCACCTTCCTGGCAGGGCACACCCAGCCCCGGTGCCTCCTGCTTGCCCAGGAGCTGGCTGGCTGGCCGGAGTTTGTGTCTGGGCGGCATTTCAGGCAGCCACGCTCATTTTGCTTTCAATGCACACGACTGGGAACTGCGCCAAATTGCAGAGAGGGAATCATTGGCCAGGGTGGGGCTGGGGGGGCTGGATTTACCAGCAGTTTCCTTCTGCTCCCTAGACGTGCCAGCGCCGACCTTTAGACACTCAGGTATCCTGCCCCAGGTCTGAGCGGAGGTATCTGGAGGCCCGGCTCGCTGCTCCTGAGCGCCACCTCGAGGGCACTTCAGTTACTGCACTGGCAAACTTCAAATAATTCTGACAGCCCAGGTTAGGGACGGCTGATAGGTAACATGCCACCTTCTTCCCTGTCATCATGGTGGCCTTGCTGGTCTGTTTTCTGGCACTCTGGCTACAGTTCCCAGAGCATCACGCTCACCCTCACCACCACACCTTTGCATGTGCCGTTCTCTCTGCTTGAGATGCCTCTCCTGGCTTGTCTGCCAAACTCTTATTCATCTGTCAATTCTCATCTCAAATCCTCTCTTCCATGAAGTCTCCCTTGACTTCACATTGAGACCCTCTTCCTACGTTCCCATTGTGTATTACGTCTACCCCCTTCTAAAAACACGCATTTCAGTGTCGGCCTCTGCGCTAGTGGTTAGCTCCGAGAAGGCAGAGATCATGAGTTTCAATCTTTGCCTGGCCTTACAGGTCACAAACGTGTGGACTACAAATTTGTTTTGTCTGCCCTGTGTCATAGAAAAATATAAATATGTTGCTGATATTTAAAATTGGGAGTTTCATATGAAAATCTAGACGTCTGGCTTTTCTTTACAAAATTGGAAGACAGGGAACACTTGGCCTGCATTTCCATAAAGCAACGTCAGCTGGGGCTGGGTGGCGCTGCCCGCCTCAGGCAGGCACGGCTCTCTGGTTTGCCGTGGTCTCCGCCAGTCACCCGGTATGTGCATACGCCCTTGACCCCCCGGAGGATGCTGAGTTTGCATGGAGGTGCTCAACAGGTGTGCTTGCCAAGTGAATGTGTGAATGAATGGAAGAGAAAAGTGCAATACAGAGGTAAAGAGTGCAGGAAACAGTCTGGGGAGGAGATAACTTTACAGGACTTGCTGTGTCCCTCTTGGTTGCTCACCGCCAACACTGAACCATCAGGAAGTGGCACAACCGCTGGAAGGACAGACATTCTGTCTAACTGACCTTCAGAAAGAGAATGCATTATGGCAGGGAGCCAGGGGGCTTCAAGGCCACGGAGGCAAAATCAGGAGAGGAGTCTGGAGGTATAAATCCCGACACGAACGCTGATTGTTTTTATTATAGCATCGAACCCAGAACTGACTAGTGGTCAGTGTTTCATCTTGGGATAGGACAGTCCTTCATTATGCAGGGCTGTCCTTCAGGTTCTAGGACGCTTACCATCTCTGGCTCCTGCCACTAAACGTCAGCAGTGTCCCGCCGTTTCCACCCCTTAGCCGGACCCAAGTCATAGTGACAACCAAATGCGATTCCACAAATTTCTAAATGGACCCTGTTGAGAACCACTGGTCTAGAAGAAGGATGCCAGTGGTGCCCCATTCTTGGGCCTCGCCTACATTGGACACTGCTACTTGACTGCAGAACTCTTTGCCTCAGAGGCAGGCAACGGCCTCAGATGCCCCCTCGCCCCAGCACTCCAGAGAGCCTCTGCTCATCAGCTGGAGTGGGCCCTCGGCTGCCAAGCTTTAAACAACCTAATTTTCCTGTCCCTACTTTTTTTTCCCCAATGGTAGTCTTACTGGTACATTAGGCTTAAAATAACTGTGCAGCTCCCACATACTCTCCCAGAAAGAAGCCAACACCCTTCCCATCCCACCAGGGTGCCCCCGAATCCAATATGGCCCCTGCATCCTAATCGTTCACCTTAATCCGCAGCTAGACCACTTCCTGGCCTGCCCTGCTCTCCCCTGGACCTCTGGCCTCCGTCCTGGACCACACTGCGCACTCACTCTTTTATCCGCCACCTCTCCTTGGTGATCTCATCCCGGTTCTGTGGATGCCAGCTACACACTGATGACGCTGCAATTTGTATTTCCAGCCCAGACTTTCTTCCTGAACTCCAGCCTCGTGTAATCCAACTGCTTATTCTCCTTCTCCACCTGAATGACTAACACACGCCTCCAATCCAACACACCCAAACCTGAACTCCTGATAATTCCAACCCAAGCCCGACTTACGCAAGCACGATCTTCCCCAAGCCAGCTAGCGTCAACTCCATCCTCGCAGACGCTTAAGTGAAAAATCCTGGAATCATCCTTGACTCCGCTTTTTCCCTCATACCCACTTCCAATCTGTCAGGAAATCCCGTCAGCTCTTCCTTCAAAACGTATCCTGAAGCCACCACTTCTCCCCACCTCCATGGCTACCACCCTGGTCTGAGCCACCGTCTCTTGCCTGAATTATCTCTGCAGCCTCCTGGCTGGTCGTCCTGCTTCTGACTCTGGCCCCTAAAATCCACTCTGGGCACAGCAGCCGGAGCAATCCTGACAAATTCGGTCACATCATTCCCACACTCAAGACCCTCCAGGGGTCCTGTTTCACACACTCCCCCCAACCCCTCCCCCTCAATCTGCTCCAGCCCCCCGGCCACCCCTCTGTTCACTCCAGGGAGTGACCCCAATATCTGCTTGCCTAACCCCTGTACCTCTTTCAAGCTTTTGCCCAAAGGTCACTTCCTTGATGAGGCCCTTCCTGACCACCCCCTGAGCACCCCCTCATTCTCCTCTGTTTGTTTCCATAGCACTTGTCACTTTCCAAACCACTGCATAATTTACTTATTATATGTATCACCTGCCTCCCCTGCTAGAATCGAGGCCCCGTGCCTGCAGGGATTTTTGTTTCTTTTGCTCATTTCTGTATCCCTGGGACCTACAACAGTTCCCAGCATCTAGTAGGCCCTCAATAAATATTTCACGAATAAATGATTCAATGATTTATGCTAGTTTTGGGTAGACACCCTAACCAGTTCAGCACAAATCCAGAAAGCCCGCTCCAGGTATAGGCTTTCAAGACCTCTGTCCTCACTGGGTTCAGTCTGACCTTGAGAGTGTGTCCCAGACGGTGACGGGGCAACTGCAACCGCTCTCCAGTCACCCCAGTGAAGGAGCCACGCTGCCACTGCAGGGGCCCACTCATATTTACTATGTGGGTCCTAGAATTTGGAGGCAACATCATGTAGAAGGATTCCTCCTTTCTCCCACCTCTGGCTTCCTCCATTAAAGCAGAGAGAGGGACACATGCTGAACAGGACGTTTGGGATGGAGAAGGCTTGGCTTCCTTTACCTTTCCACCGATGGTCTTCTTGGAGAGGAGGTGGCAGAAGACTTGGAGTCCACAGAGTCTCTCCTGAAATCAGAGAAATTGGTGATGAGACTCTCTCGCAGGCTGGCATCAGGACTGATCCATCCCTGAGAGGCTGGAGGAGAAGGCATCCCAGAGAGAGGCCTGCGGGGCTGAGGATAAGGGAGCCCACCTGGAACCCAGACGCCTGGGAGTGGAGCTCAAGGTTGGTGCTGGCTGGGCACCCTCACCTGCCCTCCACCCAATGAAGCACTGCAAGGGCCAAGCGTCTAATACACGCCGTGTATGTTCCATGTGTTATGTCGTGCAACTGCTCATTATTAGTAACTGATTCTCAGCAGGCCCCTCTTCTTCCTGCCAGGCAGGCCTTGGCTAGCTGGAGTCCACGGAGACTGGGTTCCGGGAATTGCCTATATTCATCCAGAACCAGAGAAACTGAGAGATCAGCTTCAGCCTCCCCAGCAGGCACTTCAGGAGGACAGGAGAAACACATGGGACTTGGAGATAGAAGAGTTGGGTTGAAATAGCACGTGAAGGCTGGGCACAGTGGCTCACACCTGTAATCCCAGCACTTTGGGAGGCCAAGGTGGGAGGATCCCTTGAGGCCAGGAATTTGAGACCAGCCTGGGCAACACAGTGAGACCTCGTCTCTACAAAAAATAATTTTAAAAAAATTAGCTACGTGTGGTGGTGAGCACCTGTAGCCCCAGCTACTGGGGAGGCTGAGGCAGGAGGATTGCTTGAGCCCAGGAGTTCAAGCCTGCAGTGAGCTATAATCACACCACCGCACCCTCTAGCCTGTGCAACAGAGCAAGACTCCATCTAAAAATAAAAAATAAAAAAAAGCAAATGAAAAAGAGGAGACAAATTAGATGCATACCATGTCTAAAGTAATGCAAGGAAATCAATGCCCAGGAGGAAAAACAGACTGAAAGAAAATACACCCAAATGCTAACCACTGTTATGTTCTCATGATAGGATTAAAGATAAAATCTTTGTTTCCATTTTCCAAAATGCATGTAGCTACATTCTTTTTATGATCTATAATGTAGTTTTTTCTTTTATTGGTTTTATAAAATTAATCTGTAAATTGCAACACTCACTCCATATCTCACTTACCCTGCTCTTTTTTTTTTTTTTTTTTTTTGAGACAGGTCTCACTCTGTCGCCTGGGCTAGAGTGCAGTGGCATCATCATAGGTCATTGCAACCTCCAACTCCTGGACTCAAGCGATCCTCCTGCCTAAGCCTCCCAAGTAGCTGAGACTACAGGTGCACACCACCACACCTGGCTAATTTTTTTTGTATTTTTTGTAGTGATGGGGTCTTGCTACATTGCCCAGGCTGGTCTCAAACTCCTGGCCCTCAAGCGATCCTCCTGCCTCAGCTTCCCAAAGTGCTAGGATTCCAGACATGAGCCACCACTCCTCTAGCTCAGGTTGCCACTCTGCTTTTAATTCCATAGCACGTGCTACCTTCTAACATACCATGTAATTTACTTATCATATTTATTGTCTGACACTCCCCCCACGTCAATTCCGCAAGAGCAGAGTTTGGTGAGGTTTGCTCACACAGTGGATGTTGTCTGCAGAGCACATTTCCCTTCGGGCACTCATGCTCTCAATGGTGCGGGACCCAAGGGCTTCCTCCTGCAGTTCCCCGGGGCTTCTGTCTGAGGGGGTTCTCCCCAGAAGTGCCGGGGAGTCACCGACCCCAGGAGCAGCCCTCGACCAGACGCATGGGAGAGGGGAAGTGAGACCCTCATTCACATGCCCTTCCACTCCCCCTGGGCCCTGGGAGTTCCTCTGCGGGGTTCCTCCCCAGTGCCCCTTGCGGGTGGACAAATGCAGGCAGGAGCCCGAAGCCAGAATTCCTGCCCTAGAAGAGGAGAGAGAGAAGACAGGAGCCTCCATCCCAGAGAACCACCACTTTCCGGCCCTTCCTCCCTGCTTTTCTTTTTAGAATAAATCGGAAATATTCTGTAATTATTGCAAATGATTGTTATGAAAACTATTCGAAAACCTGAAAAAATGCTTAGGATACAATAGCAAGATAAATAAAAAGATGACATAATAGTTTGAACACTCTGCCTACAAGAATGGAAAAATTATGTATATAAGTAGAGCAGGCCTGGGAGGGAAGAGAAAAAAAATAAAAGCTGCTTCATCTGTCAGAAGTGCATAAATAGTTCTCATTCTTATTTTAAATTTCATTTATATGATTATAGTGCTTGTATAATGAATAATCATTAAGAAAACTGAAATGAAAGGAAGTTCATTAACTGAGCTGAAATAGGACCCCTGCCAATTTGATTCTCCCAGCAGAATGGGGAGATGCCACCCCACTCTGCCCAGTCCCAGTGACAGCTTCATTTCAGAGCTCCATGGCTGTGCAAAGTGAGCTAGCATGACAATTTAGCATCCAGGAAAATGTATAGTGCTGGCATAACAATTTAGCAGCCCAGGAAAATGTATACTTCCAATTTTAATAAGAAAATGTAAATGTACATATACATGCTTTTAAAAGACTAGAAAGATACACATCGAAATGTTAACAGTGCTTATTTCTGTTATTTCTTCTTGTGTTTGATTTCCTAAACTTTTTTTTTTTAATATTTTTTTATTTTTTTTTATTGTTTGTTGTTTGTAGGGGTACAGGTGTTTAGGTTACGTATGATGCCCTTGCCCCCCCTTCCCCCCAAGTCCCAGTCCCAAGCATGTCCATCTCTCGGAGTGATTTCCTAAACTTTTTACACTAAATATGACTTATTATTGAAATGAATAAATATATATATGTGAATAGGTTACAAAGTAGTACACAGAGTATAATTCCATTGCATTAAAACAAGTGTTTGATAGGTAGTGATACATAGGAAAAAGTCTAGAAGGATATATCTATATAATTTTTATATATGTATGTGTGTATATACACACACATAATTATATATATGAGTGCTTGTTTCTAGATAATGGCTTTTTTATTTGCCTATCTGTATTTTTAAAGCTTTCTACAATGAGCAAGTAATTAGCCATATAATAAAATAAATATAATACAAACCAGTAAAATTAAAACAACAAGTATAATTAAAATTATTACAAATAAAACATTTTATTTTTAAGAAGAACTGAGGTAATGATGTCCATTTTTCAGGCCCCAATACTGAGCCTCAGAGAAGGAGGGAGTGAGTAGGTGATCAAGTCCAGCCCAGAACCTGGTTTTCTCCTTTCCAATTTTCTCCTCTCCCACACCTGCTGTCTTTGTAGGCCTTTGAAAGAAATCCCTTTACTGATCATTTAATGGGATTTGGGGATAGAGCCGAAGAAAACGCATATATTCAGGCTACCATCTTTACCGGATGTCTACACTCCCTATGCTACGGATTAGTCCTGTATCCCATTTGGTCCCCTCCCCCAGGAGTTCAGCATCTAGTCTTGCAACATCATCTGACAAGATCCTTCTCCACCCTGATCCTTCATTTGCCAAGGTGCTCATAACCAAACAGGTGCTCCAGATGTGGCCAGACCAACCAGAGCGTGAATGGTAAGTAATCCACAGGGCACAAACGGGTCTAGCAATGTTCAGCAAATGTTCACTCTGTGCCAGGCACTGCAGAGCTAGTTGGGGCATCCCTGCCAGCCAACCTTCTAACCCCTTTGGGAAAACAAAACACACCCATGTGAAAAGCGAAATACCAGTTAGGATTTTTCCAAGTGAAATACAACTGCAAAACGAACAATATGAAAGGAATTGAACATCAAAAATGTCACAGAACCCTTTGATAAGTACTACATTTTTAAAAACCGACTATAAAACTGGCAATAACTATAGAAAACAAGGCAAAGAGAGAATAGAAAGAAAACCCACATACCAAAAATATTAAGCATGATCGTCTTTGGGTGTGGGTGTTTATTTTTCAAAAGTGCAATTATTTGTTTTGATTTCAAAACCAATACAGGATCCTTGTGGAACAAAACCCCCAACCATATACATTAAAAAATTTTATTACACAATATAGAATGTGAAGATCCTCTTAATTTTATATATTTTTGGTTTTTTAAAAAGCTTGATGATTTTTATTATTCAAAATTAGTACGTATTTATTTTTTTTAAAAAAGAAAGAAATTTGCAATAAGAAGAAAAATAAAGAAACCCTTTATCCTACCACCAAGCAATAATCATGATTTCCATTCTAGTCTTTTTTCCTATGTATACACAGAATATTCACTTATTTAATTTTTATAAAAATAGGATACTATATATACTATATTGCACACAGCTTCTCTTAATACTTAGTGAACATGTCCCCATGTCATTAATTTCTTCCATCCTGCAGAGCTCCTCCATGGGGGCCCTACTGGCATTTTGAACTTAATAAACAGTCCTTCCATCTGTGGGACGATTCTGTGCACTGCAGGGTACCTGGCATCCCTGCCCCCACAGTTATCTCTTTTACAGCCAAAACTGGGAGCGGGGGTGGTGGAGGCAGATGTCCCTTCTCGTTGAGAATCACCCCTCTCCCAGCTTCATTTCCCAACATGTAGTCCTCAAAACACTTGTCTTTCACAGTTATAATTGTAAACATTAAGTTAAAAAAGGTTCAGAGCTCAAAAATGTTTCAGCAAACCAACAGAAAATGTTTCACACAGAACATAATCTTTGTGCTATAAACTGATTAGTTTCTTAAAATGAATTCCTTGTAGTGGATACGCTGGGTCGAAAGGAACGTGTATTGAAAATGCTGACATACCACGGATGGTAGGTGCATTATCAAACACCATCCCTTTATTTACCAGATGAGCACACAGAGACCGCTGAAGAAGTTACGCGATCTTCCAGTCACACAGGCAAAGCAGCTAGGGCTTAGTTATACATGCACGGACGCTTCTATCCACCGTGAGGGATAAGGCAACTGGGGCCTGAGACTTGTGTGGTTTTAGGGAACACCCTGGCTAGGGCGGGCATGGAACGGGCACAGAGTTGAGACAAACAACTGTTTTGTTCCTCTCAGCAGAGGTGTGCAGGTGTGATGATCTGTCACAGAGTAGCTGTGTGATCTTGGGAGAGTCGCTGCTCCCCTGACCAGCCTCCTCATTGCCAAACGGGAACGCTGAGTAAAGAGTTAACAAGACACTTCTCCTCCTCCATGGACAAATAAGTTCCTGGCCCCGAGTGCCCTGGACACCTGACAAAGGTGGAATGTCAGCTGTGTTCCTAGGCAACGTTGCTTATAGTGCAAATGCCCCCTGATTGGTAAGTTGTGTCCAGACAGGAAAGGTTATGAATGAACCATAAGTAATTAGTGGAAAACCACAGTTTTTAAACTGCCCTGAGTGCAGTAAATCTTGCAGGCGAGCATTGCCCTTCTAGGATCCTGGAAGCTTTGTCTATGGGATGCCGTAAGATTTGGGACATGGGGCTTCTAAGCCAGGGGGTGTTCCCACCCATTATGGTATCATTTCCCTGCACCTGGGCTATCACCTGTGTGGGCCATAGGACAACTCTGGACCACAGCGTGGTCTCCTATGACAGCTCTTGCTGATGAGAGATGCCTGAGGCTGCCCTGCTGGCACACTGTTTCCAGTCCCTGCATCCTTCTGGGTGAAGCCAGCGCCACGCAGGGCCTATTTGGGTCTTGTGAGTCTAACTGGCTGAGCCAAAGAAGACCCCCAGAGGGGCCACTGCAGGAGGTAATATCAGCCTCTACCACCCCTGGTTGTGAGGCTTAAATGAAATAACGCAAGCAGAGCTGCTGGCAGAGAACGTGACAAGTGTGGGCCCCCTTCTCTCCATTCCGGAAAAAAATACCTGTTTTGGGATTCTTCTCGTTTTTTCCTTGGTGGAGAAAGGTCTGCTTCTGGCTTCCAATCCGAACAGTCAAGCCCTTTTTCCTTCTTCTTTCCTTTTTCTCTTTCCTTTCCTTTTTCTCCTTTGAGGGGTCCAGGGGAGTCTGAAAACAAAAGCGTGGCACTGCCCCTTAGCTAAGCTCTGTTCAGCAGAACCGAGGAGGAGCAAAGGGCAGGGACTACGACAGCTGCACACCCCCCCAACACACACGTACAAATGCATATTCAACATGAACACGTGTGCAAACACATGTTCTCACCTGGGGACATAAATACATATATTCATACAAATGTGTATATGTAGACATGTACTATATGTACAAACACAAGAGCACACAGGCACGTGTACACAAAACTCATGCGTCTATTTAAATCTTGCACTTGTGTACACAAACACTGGCACTCCTCACTGCCTGATACAGAGGCCATCTGTTGTTTATTAAGTCATTCAACAGTCATACACTGGGTGCCTGCTATGAGCCAGGCACGGTCCCGTCCCAAGCGCTAGGAGAAAAATATGGTTCAAGTCAACTTTGCCCCCTCTCACCCAGCAGCCGCTTCCAGTTTTTGATGAGGACTTTGGCCAAAGACACCACCTCCTTGTCTGAGCAGTGCTTACGGACCCCGTTAACAGCAACTCCAATCCTGGTTGTCTGCAAAGTGAGAGGGTTTAGGGCCACTCTGGGCACAGGCAGGCCCTGCCCCAGCTCCACCACCTCTGCCCCCTGAGCCTAGACCCCCCAAGTCCTAGCCCTGAGTCCTGGCTGAGGTGATAACCCCAACCCTATAACTGAGGCCCTGCCCTGCCCTGCATGAGGCCCAGCGTGCAAAGCTAAGCCCCTACGAGGATGGATGGCTGGATCCCTGCAGCTTTGGTGGAAAGCTGAGGTGGGCGTGGGGGGCGAGGAATATGGGGCTTGGCTGACCATCAGGACCCTTCCCCATTCCCAGCCCCCCGGTGTCTTCTTTGAGCTCAAGTTTCAACTTAGACCTCAGCTAGGGCTTGTGTTTGTGCTAATTTTTCAGGCCCAAGAGCTTCTGGTAAATTTGGGGGCTGTGTGGGCCACACACAGGGATTTAAAAATGGGGGGAACATTTCCCTCTTCCTGGATCACTGGCCTCTTGGATCCCACAGATGCACGGCCCTGGGAATTGGGATATTCAAGGAAAGCAAACCAGACTTCCTCCCAGACCTAGCAGCCGCCTGTGCGTGGAGGGCACCCTGTCCCCAACAGGATGCCTCAGGAACTCCCTCAGTCCCCACTCTAGGAGGGCTGCACCTCAAAATCCTGTCTCCCCCACACCTGCCCTTGGAAATTCCTCTCACACGCCACCCTTGGAGGATTCCCCCCAGCATCTTTTCCTCCCCAACGTCCTGTCCCTGTCCCACCTGTAGCAGCTGGATGGTCATCTGACTGCTGTGCAGCTTCTTCAGCAGGTCCAAGGCCCCTTCCTGTGGGAGGCCACAGCATGAGGACTGAGGCCAGCGTTCTGCCCAGGCCTCCTCTGACTGTCGTGTGGTCTCGGCGGGGCAGAGGACGTGGAAGGATGCAGACAAGTGGGGAAGGACGGGCCAGGGGCAGGAGGAAGGAGACAGACGGGAAAGATTCTGTCCCCCACCTCCCAGCTGTGTTCAAACCCCTGAGCTGGGGTCCTGCCCTGACCGCTCACCCTGACCTCCAGCCTTGGTTCCGCCGTGCCTGGCACCAGGCGTGCCCTCCCCTTCCCCATCTCTCCCTCCACAGGGAATTACTTCCCGGCTCTAGCCTCCCTCCCTCACTTCCCAACTGGGAGCTTTGCAGGGTGAGGACTGTGGGCTTTTTTCTTTTTTTTTAAAACAGCTTTATGGAGGTATAATTGACATGTAGTAAACCACACACTTTGTAGTGCACAATGTGATGAGTTTTGACACATGCGCACACCCATGAAACCGTTACCACCATCAAGATAAGAACACAGCCACCATCCCCAAAGTTTCCTCATGGCCCTTGGTAATCCATGCCTCCCTCCACCCCAACACCAGGCAATCACAATTCTGCTTTCTGTCACTGTAGGTGACCTTGTATTTTTTTTTTTTTTTGAGACAGAGTCTCACTCTGTCGCCCAGGTAGAGTGCAGTGTCGTCATCACAGCTCACTGCAACCTCAAACTCTTGGACTCAAGCGATCCTCCTGCCTCAGCCTCCCAAGCAGCTGGGACTACAGGCACATGTCACCACCCCTGGCTGATTTTTTTCTATTTTTGGCAGAGACGGGGTCTCACTCTTGCTCAAGCTGGTCTCAAACTCCTGGCCTCAAGCAATCCTCCTGCCTCGGCCTCCCAGAGTGCTAGGATTACAGGCATGAGCCACCACACCTGGCTGTGACCTTGTATTTTTAAGGATTTTATATAACGAGTATGTATGGCATGGACTCTTTTTTAATTTGTCTTCTGTCATTCAACATAATCATTTTGAGATTCATCCATGCTGCCTGGTAGATCAACAGTTCCTTTTTATTGCTGAGTAATTTTCCATTGTATGTATACTCCGCAATTTGTTTATCCATTCACCTATTAATGGGACTTATGGATAGTTTCCAGTTTGTGGCTACCACAAATAAGGTTCTAGGTACATTCATGTTCAAGTCTTTTTTTTCGGTGGGGCACAGGGTCTTGCTCTGTTATCCAGGCTGGAGTGCAGTGGCATCATCATAGCTCACTGCAGCCTCAAACTCTTGAGCTCCAGTGATCCTCCTGTCTCAGTCTCCCGAGTAGCTGGAACTATAGGCATGCACCACCACACCCAGCTAATTTTTCTTTTTTTTTTTTAGATACAGGGTCTTGCTACATTGCCCAGTCTGGTCTCAAACTCCTGGCCTCATGCAATCCTCTTACCTTGGCCTCCTAAAGTTCTGGGATTATAGATGTGAGCCACTGTGCCCAGCCCATGTTCAAATCTTTGTGTGGACAAATACTTTCACTTCTTCTTGAGTAAAGAGAACTGTTTTAATGTCTAAGACTTTAGGGCTCAGCATAGAGCCCAGTGCTCCGTGAGTGAATGAATTTGTGAATGAATAAAGCACAAAGCAGAAGGTGGGAGGGATGAAAAAGAGGCTCGGATTTGAAAATCTGCAGGTGGCCAGGCCCTAAACACCCCCTGACCCACTTCAGCCTTCTCCTTCCTCCCACCCACTTCCTGAGAGCCAGCCCTGGCCTCCTGTCCCGAGACAGCTACCTGGGGAGCACCAGCTGACCATGTCCTGTATGTCCCTTTCCTTGGCTCCCACTTCGTGGTTCCAGCCGCCAACCCCCACTCTGCCAGGCCTGGACCACGTCCCAAGGGCTGCCCTCTGTCAGTTCCTAGCCTCCCTTAGAACTTGGGTTCACAGCATGTTTTCAGAGGTATGACCTGCAGATAAGTGTGCATGTGAACTTGTGGGTGTACAACTCCTCGTGTCCCACTAATTAAAGGCTTATTATGTGCTGGGCACACCTCCAAGTATTTTACTTGTATTACCTCATTTAACTCTCGTAACAACCCTATGAGACAGGTCCTGTTTACAATCCTGTTTTTACAGAATTATTATCCATTGTCACAGAATAGCAATCCAAGAAACAGAGAGGTTAAGTAATTTGCCCAAGGCTACACACTTTGTAAGGAGATGAGCTGGAATGCAGGCCTTTTGGGCTCTAACCACTACACAACTACGTAGGTATGGGCATGCATCTGTCTAGACATCTACAATCACGACATATCAACGTTGGTAAACAAAACACAGTGGTGTGCTGGTCAATATTTAACAACAATCAGTTCTCAGAGAAAAAAACTGACTTGCAGTTTTTGCCAATTTCTGTGGTGTAAATACTCCTCCCATGGCTGCTTCCAATCCACCAACATGCCATCACTGAACTGAAGGAGGTATTGGAAGAGATGGGCAGTACTATACCATTACATATTATTTCCACTGTACAGATCTAATAGAAGTAAATTACCTCTAGACCACAGATAATAGTAAAATGTAGTAAAATAACTAGAAAGTGTTGATTTTGGAGGATTTTAGTTTTTAATATAATTTATTTAATCGTAAGCAGATAATTTATGGCTGTGTTTAACAACCAGTTAGCAAAATTCCAATTCACAATCTGTGTTAAGCCAGTTCCAGCTCACCACTGGGTGTATGCCTCTGTGTGTCACAGCTATATATTAATAACTGGGTCACAGTGGAGAAGAATGGCCATGAGCCTGGGTTGTAGCTGAGTTCACAAAGCCTTGTGCGTATGTTGTTGGGTGTGTCTCTCTGAATACACACATGGATGTACAGCCAGCAGTATCTCTGGTCCAGGAACTATGAGTATGCAGCTTGAGGCACAACTGTGTCTGTTTGTTTTTGTGGGATGATGTCTGTATTATAATGTCTGAATGTGTAAATGTGGCTGTTTGCTAAGTCTCTAGCTTTGCATGTCTGGCTGTAGCTGTGTTGTGTGCACACATGTGTGTGGCTGTCTTTGTGTATTATCCTATAACCGTAACGGTCAGTGTGTGTCATGTCAGTAGCTGTGTCTCCTATGCAGTTAGGTTTGTGGTTGCTTGTTTAGCTACTGTTGTGTGTGGCTGTGTGTGCATAGCTATGTCTGTTAATGAGTAGTTACATGCATGTGTGGCTGCGACTGTAGGTACTGGTTGTAGGTTTGAAGCTGTCTGAGTTGGTGCACACTCTGAGCATCTGGCAAAGCCCCAAGTTGCTGGGACTCCAGCAATTGGCAGTAAACCCCAGGCCGGAGCTGCAACGTGGAGGATCCGTCTTATTTCAGGAAGTGTGTCCTCCTCCACCTAACCACCGCTGGGCGGGCCCACTTTCACTCCCAGAGCAGGCCCCACCTTTCTCGGCCAGATGCCCAGAGTCAATGCCCACCCAGATGCTGCCAAGAGCCCAGGCGCAGACGTGGCTGTAAACTGGCTCCATGCTGCAGGCTCCCCGCGGCCAGACTTGCGTCTTTCCTAGAGACGGCTCTGGGCACTTCCACAGGAACCCATTCCCAAGGGACACTATTTCCTCTTCCCACTTCACAGAAGAGGAAACTGAGGCCCATAGAGGGAAGTAGAACCACTTGCCTACGGCCATAAAAGGAGTGAGGGGGAGGCCAAGGCAGGGCCCCTCCTCTTCAGCCAGAGCTCTACCCCACCCCGGCTGCCTTTCCCTGGGCCTCCTAAGCTTCCCTACCCCACCCTACCCCTCTCACCCAGAAGCCCAGAATTTCTTTCCTGGTCCAAGCCTGAGCTCAGTAAGGGGCTGGGCTGGGATAACCTGACCACTTGAAATGGAATTCAGCTCAGAATACCTAGCTGGGCTGTGCCACCCCCAGCTGGGAAAGGACACCCCATGACTGGAGGCTGAATTGTACTGAGGATCTTGGAGGAGGCTGGAATGGGGGTGGGTGGAGGCTGGGGTGTAAGGGTGAGACGCCCCCATCACTCTGCAGGGTGATACTGTACCTTTCTGTGTTCCACCTGGCTGTGCAGAAGCAGATCTCATTCACCAGCTCTTACCAAGCATCAGGCCAAGTCCTACCAAGGGCTTTACCAACCTGTCTCTTCAACCCTCACCACTGCCAGCAGAAACAAGAGTCCAGTGGCACCCCTTACTGTGAGCTGGGGAATCTCATCTCCTTATGGATGAAGAAACCGCAGTTCTGGCTTTTACGTGGACACCAACTCATTACTGCACAGTGTCTACTCCGGGGTCCCCATGGTTCCAGCGACCCCTCTCTCTGGCCTTGGCCACTCTTCCCTGCTCTAAAACCCTCCTTAGGGTCTCTCCCTTTCCCAGGCTCCTAGGGTCACAGGATGTCTTGGAAATGCAGGTCCTGCTGCAGCACATGGCTATGGATGGGGGCAGGAAGAGGACCTTGGGACAGGGCAGGGTGGAGGGGCATGGCTACCTGGCCGCCCTCCGTTCCCTTCCCTCCCTGGGTGAGCCCAGGCCCTCCAGGACTCAAGGCCAAATTTGCTCTGGCCAGGCGACCAGGAAGCTGCCAGCCCGAGGCAAAGATCACGGGAGATGAAACATTAACTTCCAGCCGCTCTGGGCCTCCGGAGTCTCGGTCCTCCCTCCCCCCTCCTCCCTCCGGCCCAAGCCTCCAGCTCGCCACCCTCCCCACCCCGCGGACACCCGCACCTGTTCGCCACCCCCTCCCCCGCCCGGGCCCCACCCGAAGGCCAAGGAAAGGAAAAGTTGCAAGCAGAACTGACGTTGGCACCGCACGCCCGTGGGGTCGCGGGATCGCGGCTCTTTGCTCTTCTCCCGCAGATCCACTCGCGGGGTGCGGGGGAAACGCAGCTTAGCACCTCTTCTCAGCACAAGTTTCCCTGCCTCTTCTCGGGCCACCCGGGATTTGGGCCCCCCTCCCCTCCCCGCTGTCACCGCCGCTCCCTGGGCTTTGCACACGCCTGAGTCCCGGGACTCCGAAAGTCCTTTCCCGGGTCCAGGTCTCTTTGCCCCCATTCCCGGGCCCTGCACAAGCTGCCCAGGGATGTACCCTACACGTCCAGGGGGACATGCACAAGTCGCTCCTTCGGGCAGCACGGTCCCCCTGGCACCCCGGGCCATGCACACGCCCACCCCGAGGTGCCCAGCAAGTGTCCCCAAGGGGCCCTGAGTGCTGCACCAGCCACACCTCCCTCGGCTCCCTTAGTCCCGCACTCGCCTGCCAGGCGCCCAGCCAGCAGGCGCCCCGGGGAGTGTCCCCCCACCTCGCTCGCGCCGCGCCTCCTGGGGGCGGGGGCGGGGGCCGGGGCCGGGGCCGGGGCCCAAACTCTGCAGCCTCACCGTGTTCTTCCTGGCCACCATCTTCTCCAGCTTTTTGGCGATCCTCAGCAGCTCCTCTTCCTGGCCCATGTTGGCCCGCGACGCCCGGCAGGCCGAGGGGCTTAGGGGCAGCGGCAGGAGGCGCCAAGGCGGAGGGCGCGCAACCCGCGCGGGCCCCAAACACACAGGACACACACGCCTGGCAGGGGCGGGGCTCCCCCATCACAACGCCCCCCACCCCGCCCGCCCGCCTTCCAACCGCGGGGGGGAGGGGTGGCGTGCACTAAATATAGACTTCAAGGACTCGCCCGGGCAAAGATTGCCAGCGCCGGCCGGCCGGGCCTCGGCTGTGAGAGAGGGCCCCTCGCCTCCGGCCTTTGCCGGGGTGTCCGGGGGCTGAAGGCAGATTTGAGGAGCGGAGGGCTCTCTGGCGGTCAGGGAGGCTGTTGTCCCGGGCCACAAGAGGTGACTGCAGCATAGAGGAAATCTCCGGGAGCTCGGGGAAGAGTTCTGGCTCCCGCGTCTCTGCACGGCTGGAGCTTACAGCGGGAGGACCCGACTCCGTGCCTATGCCCAAGTGGAGGCAACTCGGTGCGCGCAGGTCACAGCTTTGGTGCAGGTCGTTAAATCCAGGCCTGCATTACTTCACCTGTGCTCACTCCGTGCATACGGCCAGTGCATGCCGTGGGCATCCGGGCTGTTTAGGCCTGTATAACCCACAACTCAGTTTGCTCAGTCTACTTTGTTAGTGAGGTTTTGCATTTCTACCAGACTCCCAAGAGCTGCTGGTCCCAGGACTATATTCTGAGTAGTGAGGGCTTGGAGATTTTCAAGTGGATCAAACTTTGAAAAATACTGATCCAGGTGTATGAGTGCCCTTTATTTATTCAGGGGCAGCCAGTGCCTTCCCAGTGGGGTTGGGTTTGGAAGGTCATCTTGGTGCCGGAGAGGAAACGCAATCGTGCCACCTCCCCGAGCTGTGCACAGGTCTGCCTTCCTGTGGAAGCACCTTTCTGAAGTATCCCCTGCAGACCCGGTGCTCTTCCTAAACAAGTGCGTTTAATTGACAGATAATGAGCTTCCTGTGAGGGGGATGGGGGCTCAGGGACCTGGAGGGGAGGCATGAAAAGTGGTTCTCAAGTGTGTTCAGGTTGGGGAGCTGTGGCTTGGGGTGTCCAGTGAAATCTCTGGACTTTCCTGAGAACCTTATCCCAGCTTGGGTCACAGAGACAGTCTGGTGTGGACACCTATACTCTAACTGCTGGTATGTGACTGGGATCAAGGTAGGGCGGTGTGGGTTTTTTCATTCATTCAATATGTATTGAGTGTCCAAGCAATGAACAAGACAGACCCAGTCCCAGCAAGCTTGAGACACAGTCTATGGGCAAGGGAAATTACTGCACTTAGCACAGCTGGGGTGAGGGGCAGGGAAGCAGTGCAGGACACCCTACGGACACCTCTGAGGGGACCTGCACCGGTTGGGGTGTCATCTCTGCAGAAACAAAATTTAAACTTTAGGCTGAATTGCAGAATGGGAGTTAGAGGGAAGAGAGAGGGAGTGTTCATGTAAGAGAGGAAGAAGCGTGCATTCATTCATTCAACATATATTTACTGAGCACCTACTATGTGCCAGGCAGTTCTTGATCTGGGCATCCAGAAAGGAACAAAACAGTCCTCTTGGACCTCTGAATGTGCCAAGCTCAGGGATGGCAGGGTACTTGCCATGTCAGTGTTGAAGGAACCAAAAAAAATCGGTGTGGCTGCAGCATAAAGGTAAGGAGAGTGTGGGGAGACAGCGGGTAGGGCCTGACCACTCAGAACTGTAGGCCACATTTGGGAGGTTAAACTTTAATGGTTTGGGATTCTGGGAGGCCTCTTGGCCAACCCCCAGCCAAGCTGCTATGGGTTGAAGGGACAGCAGCCTGTGGCCACTTAGGTTTGTCTTCTTTTAAAAAAACAGATTTGATTTTCCTAAAACTTCCACCCAGTCTCTACCCTGAGCTGTGTGACATCAAAAGA
>RJWJ010027913.1:0-21826 GCA_004363605.1 Indri indri
AAAAAAAAAAAAAAAAAAAAAAAAAAAAAAAAAAAAAAAAAAAAAAATTACAAAGGATCAATGAAATGAAGAGTTGGTTTTTAGAAAAGATAAACAAAATAGACCAACCAATGACTACACTAACCAAGAAAAGAAGAGAGAGGATTCAAATAAGCTCAATCAGAAATGAAAAGAAAGATGCTACAACTGACACCAAAGAAATACAAAAGATCATCCAAGAATACTAAGAACATCTCTACATACACAAACTAGAAAACCTAGAGGAAATGGATAATGTTTTGAAAACACACAACCTTCCAAGCTTGAATCAGAAAGAAATGGAAACTTGGAACAGTCTAATAATGAGTAGTGAGATTGATCAGTAAGAAAAACCTCTCAAGAAAAAAAGCCCAGGACCAGATGGACTTACAGCAGAATTCTACCAGACCTATAAAGAACAACTGGTAAAGAACTGGTACCTATCATACTAAAACCATTCCATAACATCAAGAAGCAGAGAATCCTCCCTAACTCCTTATACAAAGCCAATATCACCTTGATAACAAGGCTGGGAAAGGACACCACCACCACCACCACCACCACCACCACAACAACAAACTACAGACCAATATCTCTAATGTATATAGATATAAAAATACTAGCAAATCCAATCCAATAGCACCATGATCAAGTGTGTTTCATTCCAGGGATGCAAGGATGACTCGATATTTGCAAATGAACAGATGTGATTCACCACCTAGACAGAATTGAAAAAAAGAAAACCCATTTGATCATATCAACAGATGCAGAAAAGACATTTGATAAAATCCAGTACCCCTTCCTGATAAAAACCCTTAAACTAGGCACAAAAGTAACATACCTTAAAATAATAAAAGCCATATATCACAAACCCACACAACATCATCTTAAATGGGGTAAAGTTGAAAGCATTCTCCTAAGACCTGGAACAAAACGAGGATGCCAACTTTCACCACTTCTGTTCAACATAGTCCTGTTAATAAAAGGCCTAGCTAGGGAAATAAGCCAAGAGAAAGATAGAAAGAACATCCAAATTGGAAAAGAAGAGGTTAATCTATCCCTCTTTGCCAATGATATGATCTTACATCTGGAAAGCCCTAAAGACTCCTCCAAAAGACTCCGAGAACTGATAAATAAATTCAGTAAAGTCTCAAGTTACAAAATTAATGTACACTAATCAGTAGCGTTTCTACATAATAATAACAGCCGAGCTGAGAATCAAATCAAGAACTCAATATCATTTACGATAACTGCAAAAAAATAAAATATCCAGGAATATAACTTACCAAAGAGGTGAAGGAGCTCTACACAGAGAACTACAAAATACAGATTAAAAAAAAATTATTGATGACATAAACAAATGGAACAACATCCCATGGTCATGTGTTGGAAAAATCAATATTGTTAAAATGTCCATTCTGCCCAAAGTGATTTATAGATTCAATGCAATTCCCATAAAAATACCAATGTTGCTTTTCACAGAATTAGAAGAAACAATCCTAAATTTCATAGGGAATCAAAAAAGAGTCCGCATAGCCAAAGCAATCCTAAGGAAAAAAAAATCTGGAGCCATCACCTTACCTGAATTCAAAGTATACTTCAAGGGAATAGTAATCAAAACAGCATGGTACTGGTATAAAAGAGACACATGGATCAATGGAAAAGAATAGAGACCCAGAGACCCAGAAATAAAACCGTAAACCTACAACCAACTGGTCATTGATAGAGCAGACAAAAATATACACTGGGGAAAGGATACCCTATTCAACAGGGAAAATTGGAGAGACACATGCAGAAGAATGAAACTAGATCCCTCTCACCATACACAAAAATTAACTCGAGATAGATTAAAAACTTAAATGTAAGACCTGACATCATAAAAATTCTAGAAGAAAACTTAGGAAAAACCCTTGTGGACATTGACGTAGGCAAAAACTTAATGACTAAGACCCCCAAAGCAAGCATAACAAGAACAAAAATAAATAAATGGTAATTAAGCTAAAAAGTTTCTGCACAGAAAAAAAAAAAAAACCAGAGTAAATAGACAATCTACAGAGTGGGAGAAAATATTCACAAACTATACATCTGAAAAAGAATTAATATGTAGAATCTACCAGGAATGCAAACAACTCAGCAAGGAAAAAACAAACAACCCCAATAAAGAGCAGGCAAGTGACATGAAAAAAATTTAAAAATATATATATATATACACATAAATGGCCAAAAAGCATATGAAAAAATGCTAAACATCACTAACCATCAGGAAAATGCAAATTAAAACCTCAATGAGATATCACATTACTCCTGTCAGAATGGCCAGTATTAAAAAGTGAAAAAAAAAATAGATGTTGGCACAGATGTGATAAAAAGGGTTTCACTTATACACTATTGGTGGGAATGAAAATTAGTACATCATCTATGGAAAGCAGTACGGAGATTCCTCAATGAACTAAAAGTAACCTACCATTCTATCCTGTAATTGCACTACTGGGTTATCTACCTAAAGGAAAAGAAGTCATTATATCAAAAAGACACATGCACTTGTATGTTTATAGAAACATACAATTCCAAAGATATGGAATCAACCTAAGTGCCCATCAACTAATAAGTGGAAAAAGGAAACATGGTGTATATATATACACCATGTAATACTACTTAGCCATAAAAAAGAATGAAATAATGTCTTTTGCAATAACTTGGATGGAACTGGAAGCCATTATCCTAAGTGAAGTATCTCAGGAATGGAAAAACAAAACCACGTATACACTATCTCATAAGTGAGAGCTAAGCAATGAGTACACATGGTCATACAGAGTGGTATAATAGACTTTGGAGACTCAGAAGCGGGAGGGTGGGGCATCAAAAATTACCTATTGAGTACACTGTATGTTATTTGGATGATGGGTACACTAAAATCCATGACCTCACCACTATGCCATTCATTTATGTATCAAAAAACTACTTGTACATCCTAAATCAAAAATTAAAATAAAAACAAAGAAAAAAAAATTGATCCAAGTCACAATAGGTGAACCCACAGATAAAACTGGTATCAAAGTGACCAAATCGGAAACCAGGTCCCCATGTTGAGATGCCCTAGGAAGTACCCAGCATCATCTTTGAAGTAGTTTTGACAGTATAATTGAAACACAGCTAATCAAGCCTCTGGGCCTGATTATGAGTTCTCTGAAAGAAAATAAATATATCACATACAAGGACAGGAGAATGCATTCAAGTCAAGTTAAATCACAACACAAGAAAGTAACCAGAAAAATACAGAATATAAAACATTCTACAGGAAAAAAAATGTCTCTAAGAAATAAAAAGCATTATCAAGTAGTAGAGAGGGCCAACTTTGCCTGAGTTTGGATTCCCCCAGGAGTAGATACTAAGATATAAAGTTGATATATGTCACCTAAGTGAGAGTGAGGACATAAAGAATTGATACAGGGATGGGAAGAAAGTTGGTAAGGAGTGTTTTATTAAGTACACTACTAGAGAGGGCAACTGCAACCCAGTCCTGTGGCTCACTCATGATTCTAAAGACTATGTGGGCTAAAGCACATACTCCACATAATCATCCTTGCTGGTGGGAGAGGACACAGGACCTGACCCTCGCAGGTGGTTGGTTTAGGGCTTCTATGATGGTGGTATTGATTCTCTGGCACTTCTAGTCTGTGTACAGACAGACGGAATGACCTTCTATGAAAGTTGTGGTTAGGGCCGAGCGTGCCAGCTGGAAATTGATATATAATTAAAAACAATCAATTGGCATAACAACCCAGTGCAACACGTGAAGTTTTTCATTTTCATGTCCTCATCCAAACAAATCAATTGTAAAAGGATACAAGATTATTGAGATTACTGGGAAATATGTTTATAAATGTGATATTAGATGACATTATAGAAAGCATTAGTTGTCTTAGTGTGATAAGGTATTGTGGTTAAATGAAAAGGAGGAAACTATTAATTAGAGGTTATGCATAATAAAGGAATGACAGGATGTCTAAACTTTGCTTTAAATACCCCGTAAGTGTGTGTGTGTGTGGACATGTTGGGTGGGTAGACATGAAATAAGCTTTGGTGGATCCATGATAGTTCCTCAAAATTTTTTCTGTAATACGGTGTTCCATTTGAAAATTTCTATTAATGTGTTCTAGAAAGATGGATATTTTTAGCAAAAGGAAGGAAGGAAGAATGAAAGGACGGAAAGGAGAAAGGGAGGGAAAGGGAAAAGAAGGCAGAGAAAAAGAGAGGAAGGAAAGAAGGAAGGGAAAGAGCAAGAGAGGGAGGGGAAAAGGGAGGAGAAAGAGCAACTCTTGCTCTGCTCTCCTCCACATTCTTTTTCTCCTTTTCTCCTTTTGTCTGTCACAATGGAGATGTCGCAGGAAAGCCTAGGCAGAGGGTCTGTCTTCCTACGTCCCTCGAGTAGCACTGAGAAGCAGCACTTGTTGCCCCATCCAACACTGCTACACAAGAAGTAAACTTCATCTGGATTAAGACATTATAAATTTTTGTGCCTAATTTTTATTATAATTAATCTATTCCAAATAATATAACTGTTTTGAATAAAATTAAATCTATTGAATTTTAATAAGTTTCTCGAGAAAATCTTAACCATGGGGACTAACATAAAATTTAATTTCTACCAAACAATGTATAAAATCAGCCTCACATGGATTAAAACATATTTAAAACAAAAACTTAAATATTTATTTTAAGTTATAGTCAAATACTTGTTATGTCATGGATAGATACCAATTTCTTAAACAAGTTATAAAAAGTGATAACTAGAAAGGTATCATTGACAAATTTGATCACATTGAAATTAAGAAAATTTGTCCATTGATAAATATTTCAAATAGGTGGAAATTCTAATTATACACTAAGAGGAACAATATACTAAGTAAAAATATCAAGTGTGCATATATTTAACACTATTCCTTGATTCATTTTAATATATTTACGCAAATCAACAGAAAAATAAGAGAAGATATGAGCAGTTATTTCACAGAAAAATAGATTCAAATTGCCAGTAAACATCAGGAATAATGGTTAAGAATGAGTTTTTATCTCCATCAAGCAGAAAAAATAAAAATTCAAACAATACCAAATGTTGGTGAGTATGTTTACTGGCAGAATAGTTTAGAATTTGCTGATTAGAATGAAAGCTGGTAGAAACACTTAGGAAAAGATATCAGTGTGCTATGTTGGACATTGGACATACACATTCTATACAGCTCAGCCCTTCTATTTCTGTCTGTACAACCCAAGGAACTTCTTCTATTATATTAGGAGTCACAAAAAACATTTTCAAAAAAACCTGTTTTTATAGCAGAAATATAAAAATCCTTAGTGTCTAAATAATTTGATAAATAATTTATGTTGTAGTCATACAATGGCATATTTTTCAATAGTCAAAAACAGTGAGTTTGAGGCCGTGCATAGTTTCTCATGCCTGTAATCCCAATACTGTGGGAGGCTGAAGTGAGAGGATTGCAGTGGGTTGATCACACAACTGTACTCCAGCAGCCTGGGCAACAAAGGAACACCTTGTCTCAAAAAAAAGAAAAGAAAAAAAGAGAGACCGAGCAATTTAATAAACATAAGGATGAATATTACTGATTCCATAAAGTATGTTCAGGAAGGTTACTTGCTGCACAACAACTTCTCTAAAAATTTATGAAGCATTAAACAATTAAAACAAAAGATGTTTAAAATCTATATTTAGATAAGATAAAACTAAATAAAAATAAGAGGATGCTGAACAATGGGTTTAGAATAGTGGTTCCTTCCAGTGGTAGAAGTAGGAAAACGGAGTATGCAAAGGCCACATTTTGTATGTAAATTGCCATTAAGTTTCTAGATTTCATATTGGGTGAAGGGTTCAGAGGTACTTTTTAGATAACTAAAAAGAGTCTTCTTCAAATATTGCATGATACCACTCATGTGCAGGAACTAAAAAATTGAGGTAGAAAGTAGAATGATAAATACCAGAGGCTGGGAAGGGTGTATGGTGGGAGGGGGGATCAAGAGAGGTTGTTTAGTAGGTATAAATATACAGTTAGACAGAAGGAATAAGTTCTAATGTTTGACAGCAGAGTTACTGTAGTTAACAACGATATATTGTATATTCCAAAATAGCTAAAATAGAGGACCTGAAATATTCCCAATGCATAGAAATGATAAACACTTGAGGTGATGAATACCCCAAACACATTCACTTGATCACTACAGTCTATGCATGTAACAAAATATCACATGTACCCTATAAATATGTATAAATATTTGTATCAATAAAAATAAAAATAAAAAGGGTCTTTTACCTGGCATTAAGCACTGTATGTGTTTCTTTCAGGGAGGCACCTACGTACGTGGCTATGGAGAATCAGGGTGGGACGCTGAGCTCCTGAGTCCTTGGATCAGTATCCTCATGACTAAAACAATCTGCAATGCCTTAGCACTCTGATGCCTGCCTACCGTTGAAAGTAAAAATATCAGTAATATATTATGGCAAGTAGAGATGAAAAGGACCTCAGAAATAAAATGGTCCCATAGCTCTAACTCCTTTTGTTGTACAAATATAGTATACATGAATATACGTATGTATACTGAATTTACATTCATTCTAAAATGTTTAAGAAAGATTGTGGCGTCTTATATTACTCAATAAATATTGAAGTTTGTAAACGGAAGTTGAAGGGCACTTCTAATTTCCCTCGCAGTCTAGATAAATTCTACAAAACTTCAATTCATTTACTTTCCCTTCCAATAATGGGGATGCGGGTTTTCACTAACAAAGACAGCGGGACACTAATCACCGGCAACTGTGTGTCCGTGAGCCAAGCATGGAAGAGACGGGCCTTAATTGGAAGAGTAGTGTTCAGAGTCTCATTAAATCAGGCTTCTGGGATTGTGGTAGAGAACTTTTAACAAGTTTGGCAAAGTTGACACCCACAGAACCTTGTTAAATAGCCTCCCAATTAGCAAAAGTTAAAACTTTATTTTGTTCCCTTGGAACTTGTGCTTAATTGGAGCCTTATTCTGTTAGAGAAGTTGAGGGAAATTTCAGATCATTAAGAACCCTTTACTAGCACATTCAAAGGAGACAAAGTTGTGTGGCTGGCATGGTAACACTTGGCAATGACTCTCATAAGAGTAAAATTACCTTGAAATCCCTATTAATGTGAATATCCTAGGTACTTCATATAATATCTAGCTTATTTCATTTAACATAAGATTCATCCATGTTGCAGCACCAATCAGAATTTCATTCCTTTTTAAGGCCATGTAATGTTCTATTGCATGTACATACCACATTTTGTTTCTCCCTTCATCCATTAATGGACATCTGGGTTGTTTCCACCTTTTAGCTATTCTGAATAAAGATGCTACAACTATGGGTAAGCAAGTTATCTAACTCTCTGCTTTCAATTCTTTTTGTATATGCCCAGAAGTAAAATTGCTAGATCATATGGTAATGTGTAAGTCTTTAAATAAAGGGTTCCAATTTATGCACATCCTCACTAACACTTGTTTTCTGTTTTTATTTGCTTACTTGTTTTAATAGCCACACTATACATGTGAAGTGGTATCTCATTGAGGTTTTCATTTACATTTCCCTAATTATTAATGATGTAGGACATAGGACATCTTTTTGCATGCTTATTGATCACATGCATATCTTCTTTGAAGAAATATCTATCCAAGCTCTTTGCCTATTTTTTAGTTGGATTATTTTCCTGTTACAGAGATGTAGATTTTTTAAATATATGGTATATATTAATCGTTTATAAGTAATTTGCAAATATTTTCCCCATTATGAGACAGCTGTCTTTTTACATTTTTGATAGTATTCTTTGATGGAAAAAATGTTTTGATGAAGTAAAATTTTTTAATTTTTGTCTT
The DNA here is from genome assembly GCA_004363605.1 of Indri indri. Taxonomy (NCBI): domain Eukaryota; kingdom Metazoa; phylum Chordata; class Mammalia; order Primates; family Indriidae; genus Indri; species Indri indri. The sequence goes on from RJWJ010027913.1 coordinate 7,927, forward strand.
TTAATACCTGTACTTCTGGTTTTCATATAAAAGAAATCATTTCTGAACCCAATGCCATGAAGATTTTTCCCTTTATCTTCTAAGAGTTTTAAAGTTTTAGCTGTCATGTTAAGTCTTTGATCCATTTTTTTTTTTTTTTTTTTTGAGACAGAGTCTCACTCTCTTGCCTGGGGTGAGTGCCGTGGCATCAGCCTAGCTCACAGCAACCTCAAACTCCTGGGCTCAAGCAGTCCTACTGTCTCAGCCTCCCGAGAAGCTGGGACTACAGGCATGCGCCACCATGCCCGGCTAATTTTTTCTATATATATTTTTAGCTGTCCAATTAATTTCTTTGTATTTTTGGTAGAGACGGGGTCTCGCTCTTGCTCAGGCTGGTCTCGAACTCCCGAGCTCAGGACGATCCACCCGCCTCGGCCTCCCAGAGTGCTAGGATTACAGGCGTGAGCCACCGCGCCCGGCCTTTGATCCATTTTGAATTAATTTTTTATAGTTGAACACACCATTGTTAGTATATAGAAGCACAACTGATTTTTGCATGTTGATTTTTGTATCCTTTTACCGAATTTATTTATTGGTTCTAGCAGTTTTTTGGTGGAGTCTATACATAAGATCATGTGATCTGCACACTTTATTTCTTCCCTTCAGAATGAGATAATTTTTGTTATTGTTGCCACCTAATTTCTCTATCTAGGACTACTAGTACTATGTTGAATAGAAGCAGCGAGAAGGGCTATCCTTGTCTTGTTCCCGATCTTAGAGGAAAATATCTGTTTTTCACCATTGCATAAGATGTTAACTGAGGGCTCATTGTGTTTAGACACATTTCTTCTCTTCTTAATTAGTTGAGACTTATTTTTATTATTATTAAAGAGTGTTCAGGTTCCAGCAGGCCTGAAACTGCTGAACCACTGTGGGTTCTGCAAGGTGTGGAGGGGCGGAGGCGGGCCAGGCACTCCGTGGGGACGCGAGGAGCGCTCTTTGCTTCTCTCTCCGGTCCCTTCACTCGGCACTCCAGGGCACCTTCCAGTCATTTCCCTCTCCTTCTTAATCCCGCCCGCCCCTCTCCAGTTACTCCTCCTGACTTGAGCCCGGCCTCACCGGCGTCACCGACGGGAGGGCTGCTCCTCCCTAAGGTATGGACTTTGTGTGCAAGCGGAGAAATACCGGGCCTACCTCACTTTGAACTGCATGCTGGACGAGATGGCTTCCCGGGCACCATCAAGGAGCCATGGGGGTGGGGGCGGCAGCACAGCCTGCTCAACGATGGGAGCACATTCCGGGCAGCTCCTTCAGCGAGAACGGCGAGCGCCGCCCGCACGTTCTGCATCTGCAGTAGCTGCAGAAGGGGTCAGACGACTCCGGATTCAACTCCAACTCCAAGCTCCACCAGACCAAGCTGTGCCGGCCCTTGGAGAAAGCAGCGCGTTCAAGGCGAGCAACGCCAGTTCCCACGTGGCTTCCACGAGCTGCGCAGTGTGACGCGACACCTGAGTTACAAGACAGAGCACTGCACCTCCACGCCATCGGGCTCTGCCCCTGCAGGCCTCGCTGCTGCTTCATCCACAGCGTGGAAGAGCAGGCCTATGGTGGGAGCTTGCGGCGATCTGTGCACCTCCAGCAGTGAGAGACGCGGGGCCTCGGCCCAAGCAGCAGCACAGCCTCAGCTTCTCCGCCTTCCCGTCGGGCCCAGGGGGCCTCGAATCGCAGCCGCCTCCACGCGCCCCTCGCTCTCGTCCCGTCAGTGCCGTCCTCTAGCTTCCAGCCGCCCCGCGGCCTGCCCCAGTCGCCCGTGTATCCGCTCCCTTCTCCAGCCTCCCTGGATTCGCTGTCGGACGGCGACGGCTCCCTGAGCTCGGGCAGCCTCAGAGCCTCCCGAGTCCCCCAGCCTCGACCCGGGCCGCCGCGTACCCGTCTTCAGCGCCTCTCGGTCTCTGACGACTGAGGTAAGAGAGCGCCAGAAAGGAGGCAAGAAGGGAAGGCCGTTGGCAGGGGAGGGTGTCGGAGGTGGCCCTCGCCCCTGCTGGGGGCACCGGGATTGCGGGCATGACATAGGCAGACAGCAGACACGACGGAGCACCCGAACTCCAACTCTGTGCTGGGAGGGGCCCCCGCACCTCATTTTTCTGTTTCTTCTTGTTTTGTTATTTATTATTCTTATTACGAAGTTTCGTTCTTCAGCAAAAAAGAAAGCCAATAAACTTTTTGTATTGATGAACAAAATATTCGCAACAGGGCAGTTATGATGCAATTAGAACAAAAGGAAAACACTTAAATTTTTTTAGGTTTCAGATGAGTTTGTCAAATGATTTTACGTATCTATTAAAATTATCATGTAATTTTTATTCATTCTGTTGATGTACTCCGTCACATTTATTGATTTGCATTTGTGAAATCATCTTTGCATCTCTGGGATAGATCTCACTTCATTGTAGTGTATGAATCTTTTAATGTGATTTTGAATTTGGTTTGCTAGTATTTTATTGAGGATTTTTGCGTCTGTAGTTTTGTTTTTGTATTAGTAGTACCTATGCCTTTGAATAAGGGTAATGCTGGCCTCATAAAGTGAGTTTGGAAGTGGTCCCTCCTAATCAATTTTCAGAAGTTTGAGGTTTGGCATTGATTCTTCTTGAAGTATTTGGTGCAGTTCACCAGGGAATCCATTTGGTTCTGGTTCTGGTTGGAAGATTTTTTATTGCTGATTTAATCTCTTCATGGAAGACAACTTGTCCACAGAGTGCCGGGGCCGCGGCACAGCTCAGGCTATGATGCGTGGCGCGGTTCCTAACAGGCCACGCACCGGTTCTGGCCTGCGCCCGGGGGGTTGGGGACCGTAGCTTTGCAATATAATCATTTTCATGTCTGTAAAATTAGTAGTAATGTCTCCTCTTTCATTTGTTATAGTAGTAATTTGAATCTTTGAGTTCTCTCTCTCTCTCTCTCTCTCTCTCTCTCTCTCTCTCTCATCAATCTAGGGAAAAGTTAGTAAATTTTGTTGATCTTTTCAAAGAAACAACTTTGATTTTATTGATTTTCTCTGTTGGTTTTCTATTATCTATTTTATTACTTTCCACTCTATTTGTTATTTCCTTCCTTTTGCTTGCTTTAGCTTAACTTTTGTCTTCATTTTCCAGTGTTTTAAAGGTGAAGTTTAGGTTATTGATGCAAGATGTGTCTACTGTTTTAATATAGGCATTTCCATCTGTAATTTTCCCTCTAACCGTTGCTTCAGCTACGTACTATAGGTCTGTTTTTATTTATATTGACAACTCAAATTGTGTACATTTTCTGGGTCACAAAGTGATGTTATATGTATACAATGTGGAATGATGAAATTAATATATCCATCATCTCAAATACATACCATTTTTGTGGTAAGAACATTTGAAATTTACTCTGTCAGCAATTTTGAAATATACAATACACTGTTATTAACTAGAATCACCAAGCTGTGCAACAGACTTCAAAAAATTCATTCCTGCTATTTAACTGAAACTTTATACCCTTTAACCAATATCTACCCATTCTCCCCCCTCCCTAGCTACTGGTAACAACTATTCTGTTCTCTGCTTCTGTGATGTCAATTGTTTTAGATTGCACATATAGGTGAGAATGTGCAGTATTTGTCTTTATGTGCCTAGCTTATTGCACTTAACATGGTGTTCTACCGATTAATCCATATTGTCACAAATGACAGAATTTTTTCTTTTTCAAAGGCTGAATAGCATTCCATTATTTATGTATACCACATTTTCTTTATCCAGTCATCCACTGATGAACACTTAGGTTGATTCCTTATCTTGGCTATTGTGAGGGCAGTGAACCTGGGAGGGCAGATATCTCTTTGACATACTGATATCATTTCCCATAAATATTAATATATACCCAGTAGAGGGATTACTGGATCATATGGTAGTTCTAATTTTAATTTTTTCAAGAACCTCTATACTATTTTTCATAATGGCTGTACTAACTATATTTCCACTAACAGTGTGCAAGGTTTCCCTTCACAGTCCTGTCAACTCTTGCTATCTTTTGTTTTTTTTTCTAGCTATTCTGACAGAAATGTTGTGTAGTTTTTCCCTTACATTTTCCTCTATGACTTCAAAGTTTTATGTCTTACATTTAAGACTCTACTCCATTTTGAGATGATTTTGTATATGATATGAGATAAGGGTCCCATTTTATTCTTCTCCATGTGGATAGCCAATTTTCCCTACACAATTTATTGAAGAGACTGCCCTTTCCCCAGTACATTTTTGGCACCTTTGTTAAAAATCAATTGACCATAAATATTAATATATGAGTTTACTTTGGGGCTCTCAATTCTGTTGCTTTGGTCGATGTGTCTATTTTTTTTATCCCAATACCATGCTTTTTAAAATACTACATCTTTGTAGTAATATTTGAAATCAGAGAGTGTGATGCCACCAGACTTGTTTTTGCCCAAAATTGCCTTGGCTGTGCTGGGAGTTTGTGATTCCATATGAATTTTATGATTGTTTTTTCTATTTTTATGAAAAATGACATTGAAATTTTGATAGGAATTACATTGAATCTGTATATTCATTTGGGTAGTATATATATTTTTATAATATTAGTTTTTCCAATTAGTGAATATAATAAAATATCTTTCCACTTATTGGGGTCTTCTTCAATTTTATCAATTTTTTTTAGTTTTCAGTGTACAGATCCTTCATCTCCTTGGTGTTTGTGTTTTCCCAACCTGCGGTCTTTGTTTTTAGTGGCCCCAGCAGGTCATGCTATTGCTTTGAGAGAGGAGGTATAGAAGCCAGTCACATGGTATGCAGCTGGAGAGGTTGGGGTGTTTGACATGTGTTTCACTTTCTTCTTCCCTTGCAGAGAAGGTGAGGGCCAGATTTTATCTCCCACTCCATCTGCCCTACACCAAGGAGAGGGTCTGAGGCTGGGAAGATAGCTGCTTAATGTTTGCAAGCTTGAAAGTAAACTTTTTGTTCCCTGTGGTCTAGGAGAGTTAGGAGCGCGAGCTCCATCATCTCCCAGGACTAGATGATTTAGAAGCCATTCCCTTGGATAAAGGCTGTGAAAGTTGGAGCACTGAATGATGCCGAAACTACTTCTAGGGAGAGTCTACAGATCTGGATTTATTTCTGGAGCAAACTAAGAAAGAAGTTGAGGGTAATTTCCACTCTCCTATACCAGCAAGCGGAAATTACAGACTATTGTAGTAGGAGGAGACCTACTCTGGAGTTATCAATGAAGTAAACCAGGGACAAGGCATGGGGAGTGCTCACTTTTCTCTTTCCAACACAAAGACAAAGACAACACACAAGTCAGAAGAACATTTCCTACTAACACGGTAATGTTGGATCACATAAGGATTTTTTTTTATTTCAATAGATTTAGGGTGTACAAGCATTGTTTGTTACGTGGATGAATTGCATAATGCTGAAGTCAGGGCTTTCGTACCCATCACCAGAATAGTGTACATTGTACCCAATAGCTAAGTTTTGATCCCTCACCCTCCTCTTACCCCACCTGCTTCTGAGTCTCCAAAGTCTTATACCACTCTGTATGACCATGTATACCCATTGCTTAGCTCCCACTTATGAGTACATATAGTATTTGAGGATAATGGTCTCCAGTTCCATCCAAGTTGCTGCAAAAGACATGATTTCATTCCTTTTTATGGCTGAGTAGTACTCTATGGTGTGTGTGTGTGTGTGTGTGTGTGTGTGTGTATCACATTTTCTTTATCCACTCATCAATTGATGGGCATTTAGGTTGATTCCATGTCTTTGCAATTGTGAATTGTGCTACCATAAGCATTTCTGTTCAGGTGTCTTTTTTGTAAAATGACTTAACTTTCCTTTTGGTAGATTCCCAGTAGTGGGATTGCTGGATCCAATGGTAGGTCTTCTTTTAGTTCCTTGGGGAATCACTATACTGTTTTTCATAGAGGTTATACTGATTTACTTTCCCACCAACAATGTATAGGTGCTCCCTCATTATCACATCCATGCCAATATCAATTATTTTTTGACATTTTAATAGTGGCATTCTGACAGGGGTAAGGTGGTATTTCATCGTGGTTTTAATTTCCATTTCCTTGATGATTAGTGATATTGAGCAGTTTTTAATATATTTGTTGACTGTATTTCTATCTTCTTTTAAAAAAAAATCTCATGTCTTTTGCCTACTTTTTAATGGGCTTATTTTTTCTTTTTCTTGCTAATTTGTTTGAGTTCCTTGCCGATTCTGGATATTAGTGCTTTGTTGGATGTATAGTTTGTGAATATTTTCTCCCATTTTGTGGGTTGCCTATTTACTCTGTAGATTGTTTTCTTTGTTGTGCAGAATATTTGAGCTTAATTAAGTCCCATTTATTCATATTTTTGTTACTCTACTTGCTTTTTGGGTCTGAGTCATAAATTCTTTGCCTAGGCTGATGTCTAGAAGTGGTTTTTTTCCCCTACATTTTCTTCTAGAATTTTTATGGTATCAGATCTTGCAATTCAGTCTTTAATCCATCTTGAGTTAGTTTTTGTATATGGTGAGGGATAGTAGTTCAGTTTCATTTTTCTGCATATGACTCTCCAACTTTCCCAGCACCATTTATTGAATAGGGCATCCTTTCTCAGTGTTTTGTCTGCTTTGTTGAAAATCAGTTGGTTGTAGCTATATGGCTTTATTTCTGAGTTCTCTATTCTGACCTATTGGTCTATGTGCCTTCCTTTATACCAGTACCATGCTGTTTTGGTTACTATAGACTTGTAGTGTAATTTGAAGTCAGGCAACATAATGTCTCTGGAGTGGTTATTTTTGCTGACGATTGCTTTGGGTATTTGGGCCCACTTTTGATTCAAGTTTAGGATTGGTTTTTTAGATCTGTGGAAAACGACATTTGTATTTTGGTAGGAATTGTGTTCAATCTGTAAATCACTTGTAGCAGTATGGACATTTTAACAACATTGATTCCTTTGATCAATGAGCATGGGATGTTTTTCCATTTGTGTTATCTATGATTTCTTTCATTGGTGTTTTATAGCATTCCTTGTACAGATCTTTTACCTTCTTATTTAAGTTTATTCCTAGGTATTTTATATTTTTTGCAACTATTTTAAATGGTATTGAGTTCTCACTTTGACTCTTAGCTTGTTATTATTGTATAGAAATGCTACCAATTGGTATACATTAATTTTGTAACCTGAGACTTCAGTGAATTTATTAATTCTAGGAGTCTTTTGGTGGAGTCTGTAGGGTTTTCTACATATAAGATCATATAATCAGCAAACATGGATATTTTGACCTCCTCTTTTCCAATTTGGATGCCCTTTGTTTGTTTCTGTTGCCTGATTGCTCTGGCTGAAACTCCCAGTACTATGTAGAACAGAAGTGGTGAAAGTGGGCATCCTTCTCTTTTTCCAGTCCTTTGGAAGAATGCTTTCAACATTTCCCCATTTAGCTGATGTTGGCTGTGAGTTTGTCATATATGACTTTTTTTATTTTGAGGTGTATTCCTTCTATGCCCAGTTTTTTGAGGGCTTTTGTCATAAGGGGTTGCTGGATTTTATCAAATACTTATTCTGCATCCACTGAGATGTTCATGTAGTTGTTGTTTTTAATTTTATTTATGTAGTGGATCACATTTATTCCTCTGCATATGTTGAACCATACTTGCATCCCTGGGGTGAAGCTCACTTAATGATGATGAATTATCTTTTTGATGTGCTGTTGGATTCAATTGATGTGCTGTTGGATTCAATTGGCTAGTATTTTGTTCAGGATTTTTGCAGGTATGTTCATGAGGGATACCGGTCTGTGCTTTTCTTTTTTTATTGTATCCTTTCCTGGCTTCGATATCAGGGTGATACTACCTTCCTAATGAGTTAGGGAGGTTTCCCTCTTTCTCAATGTTATGGAATAGTTTCAGTAGGATAGGTGCCCTTTCTTTGTAGGTCTGGTAGAATTTAGCAATGAATCCGATCTGGTTCTAGACTTTTATTTGTTTGGAGATTTTTTATTCCTGTTTCAATCTTGGTTTTCATTAATAGTCTGTTCAGGATTTCTATTTCTTCCTCATTCAGGCTTAGGAGGTTTTATCAAAGAACTGTGACCTGTAAGAAGGGAAATGCCATGTGAGCACCTTAGCAGCTTAAAAAAAAAAAAAAAAAAGAATGGGACCAACTAGGAAGGGGAACAAAGAAATGTGCAAACCCCCAATTTTTTCTCTTTATTTGTGAGCAGTATTCTATTGTGTAAAGATAACTATACTGGCTAATCCACTCTCATGTTAATTGTCTGTTTTTAGTTTTTGGCTATTGTGAATGAATCTGCTATGAAAATTATTTCAAAGTACCTTTGTGAATATGTGTTTTTATTTTCTTTTTCTTGGATTCTTAGGATTAAAATTGCTTGCTTGAAAATGTAATTATTTGTTAAAATTTGTTTAATCTTAAGGTACTCTTAAGAGTGGTACATTTCCTTATATGTAATTGTACCTCAAAAGAAAAAATTGGAACTAAAAATAAATATTAAAATCTAATTATTTATATGCATGAAGAAGTAATAGGGGATGTGTACTGATGTCTGTGAGTCTGTATGAAATGTATCAGCAAATTAAATGACTAAGCATTTGGAAAGAGAGATGAACAGATGAATGATTAAATGATAAATCAAGTATATAAACTGTTAATGGTAAAATGTAAGTGGTGGGTATATGGCTGCCACTTGTAAAATTCTTTCAACTCTTCTGTTGAATTTTTTCATAATTGGAAAATATCACCTACTATAATAACAATATGGGGGAAAAGGAAATCCATATTTCTAGCTCAAACATGTTGTGTGGTAGATAAGAAAGAAAAAAGCAAATTCCTTAAGTAAGTGGGTTGTATAATGTAACCTAATTGGATAACTCTAAAGTATTACAGTGTCCATCTGGTTTTTGTATTTTTGTTGCCTGGACATGAGAGCACAGTGATGCACTCATAGCTCACTGAAACTTCAAACTCGTGGATGGAAGTGATCCTCCTGCCTCAGCCCCCAGTGTAGCTAGGACTGCAGGTGCAAGGTACCATGCCTGGTGAATTTTTCTATTTTTTGGAGAGATGAGGTCTCGCTATGTTTCTCAGGCTAGTCTTGCACTCCTAACCTCAAGCAATCCTCCTGCCTCAGCCTCGCAAAGTACTAGGATGACGGGCATTAGCCACCATGCCCTGCCTCCATCTGGTTTTGGTTCATGGTGATGCTGGTCTTATAAAATGAGTTGAGCAGTATTACCTTATTTTAATTTTTCTGGAAGAAATTATATAGACATGGTCTTAATTTTCATTAAATATTTGGTTAAAATTTTCAGTGAAATCATCTTGTTCTGGAGCTTTTTGGGGAAGAAAATATTTAATTATGAATTCCATTTTTACTAATTATAGAGCTATTCAGATTATTTATTTTATATTAGGTGAGTTACAGTTTGATTTTTTTTAAAAGAGTTGGTCAAATATATCTAAGTTGTCTAATTTATGTGTATGAACTTGTTTACAGTATGCCCTTATTATTCTTTTGATGTCTGTAGAGTGTGTAGTGATATAATCTGTTTTATTTCTGATGTTGGTAATTTGATTTTTTTGTGTCTTTCTAGAAGTTTCTTAATTTTGTCTTTTATAAAAGCATTGCTATAGTCCAGATTTGTTTTCCCCAAATTCATACTTTGAAATCTAACCTCCAGTGTGCTTATATTAGAAGGTTGGCCTCTGGGTGGTGAATAGGTCATAAGGACTCTACCCTTGCGAAGGGGATTAATGTCCTTATAAAAGAGGAAGAGGGCTGTTTCTCCTTTTCTTTGGTCTTCTGTGTTCTACCATGTGAGGACTCAGTGTTTCTCCTCTGTGGAGGACATAGATAGCATTCACGACACCATCTTAGAAACAGAGACCAGGCCCTCACCAGACGCTGAACCAGCAAGTGTCTTCACTTTGGACTTCCCAGCCTCCAGAACTGTGAGAAATAAATTCCTGTCCTTTATAATTTACCTTGTCTGTGGTATCTTGTTATAGCAGCAGAAATAGACTAAGATAAACATCTGTTTTTGTTTCATCAATATTTCTCTATTGCTTTTTATTTTTATTAATAATTTCATTGATTTGTTTTTTCCTTTATTATTAGTTTCCTTCTGCTTTATTTGAGTTTATTTTGCTCTTTTTTTCTAGTTTCTTAAGGTGATCATTTAGACTATTTGAGTATTTTGCTCTGCTCTACTCTATGTAGAGTCATGCATTCTTTAATGATGGGGATACATTTTGAGAAATACAGCAGTGGCTGATTTCATTATTGTGCCAATCATAGAGTATATTTGCACAAACCTAGATGGTGTAGCCTACTACATATCTGGGCTATAAGGTATAGCCTATTGCCTCTGGGCTGTAAACCTATACAGCATGTTACTGTGATCAATACTGTAGGCAACTGTAACACAAAGGTAAGTATTTGTGTATCTAAACACCTAAACATAAAAAGATACAGTAAAAATGCAATAAAAAGGATTAAAAATGGTGCACATATATAGGACACTTACTATGAATGGAGCTCGCAGGATGGGAAGTTGCTCTGGGTGAGTCAGTGAATGAGTGGTGAGTGAACATGAAGGCCTCGGCCATTACTGTAAACTATTGTAGGCTTTATAAAACTTAGGATATACCACTTAGGTACACTTAGGCTACACCGTTTAATTTATTTTTAAAAGTTGTTTTTCTTCCTTCAATAATAAATTAGCCTTACCTTACTGTAGCTTTACTTCATAAACTTTAAAATTTTTTTAGCTTTTTGACTTTATTTTAGTAACGCTTAGCTTAAAATACAGATTGTATAGCTGTATAATAATATTTTCTTTCTTTATATCCTTATTCTGTAAGCTTTTTTCTGTTTTATATCTTTTTTATTACTTTTTAAAATTTTGTCAAAGACTAATATAAAACACACACATTAGCCTAGGCCTACACAGGGTGAGGACATCACTATGACTGTCTTCCACCTCCACTTCTTGTTCTGCTGGAAAGCCTTCAGGGGCAATAACATGCCTAGAACTTTCCCTCTTCTATGCTAGCAATGCCTTCGTTTGTGACACCTCCTGAAGGACCTGCCAGGTGTGGTTTTACAGTTGAATTTTATAATAAGTATTAAATAGAAAGAGTAACTCTAAAGTAACAATAAAATGATAGTATAATAAATACATAAACCATTATGTATTTCCAAATATTATGTACTGTACATATGTGGGATACTTTTATATGACCGGCAGCACCTTAGGTGTATACACAAGCATCAACACAACCACACGAATAATGCATTGCACTACCATGTCTCTACGTGAGAAGAATTTTTCTGCTCCATTCTAATCATATTTGTGGTCCATCATTGACCAAAGTGTTATTCTGCAGCACATGACTGTATTTAGTACAATACATGTTTCTTTCCACACTGCTTTAGCTATGTCTCACAGATTTTAAATTCTTGTGTTTTCATTTGTATTCAATTTTATGTATTTTTAAATTTCACTTGCGTCATTGTCTTTGATTCAGTGATAATCTAGTAATATGTTTAGTTTGGAGATTTTCCACATGTTTGAAGATTTTTCATGTTATCTTTTTGTTATTAGTTTCTAGATTGATTTTACTGTGATCTGAGAATACACTCTGTGATTTGAATTCTTTTAAATATGTTCAGTTTTTAATGGATTTATCATATTTGGTATTTGTTAGATACTTGAAAAGAAAGTACATTCGATTGGTAGGTGAAGTTAGCTATAAATGTCAGTTAAATCAGTGTCTTTGATGCTTGTATTTGTTTGCTAGGGCTGCCATTACAAAGTGCCACAAACTGGGTGCCTCACCCAACAGAAATGCATTGTTTTACGGTTCTGGAGGCTACACGAGTGAGATCAAGGTGTTGGACAGGGTTGATTCTTTTTCAAGTCTTTGAGCAAAAAGTCTCTTCCATGTCTCTCTTCCAGTTTCTGGTGGTTTGCTGAAAATATTTAGTTTTCCTTGACTTAAAATGTATCACTTCTCCATATATGGGATGGGATTCTCCCTGTGTCTGTCTCTATGTCTAGATTTTCCTTTTTTATAAGGACACCATTATAGTAAATTAGGGCCCACCCTAATGACCTTATCTTAATTTTATCATCTACAAAGAACCTATTTGCTGTTAAGGTCACATTCACAGATACTGTAGGACGTCAAAGTCTTTTAGGGGGTATGTGATTCCACCCATAATCATCCTGTTGTTTAGCTCTTCTATGTCCTTCTGTATCTGTGCTGATTTTCTGTGTGGTTGTCTTATCCATGTTGAGAGATGGTTTTTGATACCCCAACTATAATTGTTGATTTGTCTATTTCTACAGTAGTTCTAGAAGTTTTTGCTTCACACACTTTGCAGCTCTGTTTTTGATACATATACATGAAAGATTGTGATGTTGGCTTAGTGAATTGATCATATGGATGTGACGTCTCTCTCTGTCTCCAGTTATTTTCTTTGCTCTGAGGTCTGGTTTGTCTGATGTTAATCTATCCCCTCTTGTTTTCCTTTGATTAATGTTTGCATGTGTATCTTTTTTTATCGTTCACTTTTAGCCTGTGCATGTTATTATATTTGAACTGAGTTTATTGTAGACACATCTAGTTGGATCCCTTTTTTTTAAGTCCACTCTGCAAATCTTTATTATTCTATTAATGCATTTAAAGTTAAATTTAATGTAATTAGCAATAATTTAGGGCATATGTCTGTCATTTTTGTTGGTTGTATGTTCGTTGCCTGTTTTCTTTCCCTGCCTTTCCTGCCTACTTGTTTAACTTGTTTTTGTATTTTAATTCCACTTTGAATCATCTATGTGTTGGACTATATCTCTTTGTATAGACTTTTTTAGTGATGTGTCCAGGTATTACACTGTACATACATAACTTATCGTAGTCCACCTGTGTTGATATTTACAAGTGTGAGTAAAGTGAAGAAACTTTATCTCCCTTTAAGTCTTTTACCCTTTTTTATTTATAATAAAATAATGTTAAGCATTTCCTCTATATACATTGAGTACTTCATTGAATAATGCTGTAATTTATTTTTAAATGTTAAACATAATTTAGAAAATTCACCAGCCTGAGCAAGAGCGAGACCCCGTCTCTACCAAAAATAGAAAGAAATTAATCGGACAGGTAAAAATATATATAGAAAAAAAAATTAGCCGGGCATGGTGGCACATGCCTGTAGTCCCAGCTACTCGGGAGGCTGAGACAGTAGGATTGCTCGAGCCCAGGAGTTTGAGGTTGCTGTGAGCTAGGCTGACGCCATGGCACTCGCCCCAGGCAAGAGAGTGAGACTCTGTCTCAAAAAAAAAAAAAAAAAAAAAAAGAAAATTCAAGAGAAGAAGGAAAGTCTATTGTTTTACCCCTTTATTCCCTCCTAATTTCATGATTGCCTCTGGTTTTGTTTCTTTTCTGTTCCAAGAACTTTTTAAAGTTATTTGTTTAGTTAGGCCAGGTCGTGGTGACTTCTCTGTTTTTTTTTATTCAAGATGTCTTTATTTTTTCTTCATTCTTCAAGAATATGTTCTCTGGATATAAAATTCTGGGTTGACAGTTCTGTTCATTCTGCACTTGAAAATGTTCTGCCAATTCCTTTTCGTTTCCATGATTTCCATAGTTTTCATGGTTTCCATGAAATCTACTGTCATTTGATTTTTCTCCTTATGTAAGGTGCCTTTTTTTTGTTGCTGCTTTCAAGATTTTATTTTGTCTTTAGTTTATCAGAAGTTGAATTGTGATGTGTTGTGGTATGGATAAGTCTGGGTTTTTCCTCTAGTTTTATGGCTAGCTTATGGACTCTATTGGTGTGTGTGTGTGTGTGTGTGTGTGTGTGTGTGTGTGTGTAT
>RJWJ010027914.1:0-21813 GCA_004363605.1 Indri indri
AAATGGATGTTACACATTGTCTAGAATTTGGCAATCTCAAATATTTGCACGTCTCTATAGACACATGCAGTGGGTTCCTACTTGCCTCACTCCAATCAGGGGAGGCTACCAAACATGTCATAGCCCATCTTTTACATTGTTTCTCCATCTTGGGAATCCCACGACAAATAAAAACCGATAATGGCCCTAGCTACACAGCACAGGCCTTCCGCCAATTCTGCGGACAGCTTCATATCACTCACATTACTGGCATTCCTTATAATCCCCAAGGACAAGGTATGGTGGAGCGAGCCCATTTATCTATCAAAACCACCTTACATAAAATAAAAAAGGGGGAATGGTATCCCACCAAGGGGAGCCCCAGAAACCTCCTCGATCATACTCTATTCATTTTAAATTTTTTAACTCTGGATGCCCAAGGCAAAAGCGCTGCAGATAGCTTTTGGCACCCTGAAACCCATACCAGGGTCGCCCTAGTCAAATGGAAGGATCCTATAGATAACTCATGGCATGGCCCGGACCCAGTCCTAGTCTGGGGAAGGGGCTCAGTTTGTGTCTTTTCCCAAAAACATGACGCCGCTAGATGGCTGCCAGAGAGGCTCGTGAGACAGGTTGACAATAACAATCCAGCCAGGGCTGAATTTCTCCCTGAGCAAATTCCCTGTCCTTCCTCACAGGACGATCCTCCAAGTGACGCTACTCCATCTTGCCCTCCTATGCCACCTGATGACCCTGACTGACTCTGGCTTCGGCGACCCAAACAAGGCATGTGAGATACTCGCCAAACGGTTTGGGCAACCCTGTGACTGCAAAGGGGGGTATCTTGCCGGTGCACCCTTTGCCTTTGCGGACCCTAGTGTCCACCAGCAAGTTATCTGTGGCACCACCCATGTTGCTTATCGAGTACTGAGCAGTACGTCCACCTATAGGGAAATGCAAACCTGGCAGTGTGTACAGTCCCCATAACTGGAAAGAAACCATGCAGGACCTCTTCCCTGCCCTTGTGATAGTAATCAATTTTGTGCTAGTGTCCATAGTGAATGTTATGCCACTTACCAAGTGTGTATCCATCAAAACAAGACCTACTATACGGCCAAAACACATAGTCCAACCCCGAGTGGTGGGTCCCTTTACGGCGCAGCCGGGTGTCCCCACGAGGTTGGCAAGCAGGCCTGTTGGAATTTGACTGCCCGCCTCGTATCTCTGATGGAGGTGGACCTCAAGACAGAGCCAGAATGCTAGCAGCCCAGGACAGAATACAAACTGTAATCAAAACCAAACAGTTTTGCCCTCCAGGGGGTGAATCTGATCCCGCTCCTTGGGACCTCCTTTCTGCTACACATGCCTTACTCAATCTTACCAATCCATATCTAGCCCAAAACTGCTGGCTATGTCAAAGCTTCGGGACCCCTTCGCTTATGGCGGTGCCCTTAGCCGTCTATAATGCTTCCCATGATGAATCGTTTTCCCACAATGAATCATGTTGGATAACTCCACCCGCACAGGTCACAGCCCATTCTTTTCTCCAATAGCAGCCAGGTCCCTCCGACTAACGACACCTACAAATTCGACGTGGGCACCGTGTCCTTCACCCAATGTACTGACTATATGAATGTTTCTCGCGAGCTGCTATGTGCCCGTACCGGCTCAGTATTTGTGTGTGGCTCTAACATGGCCTACACCTATCTTCCAAGCAATTGGACAGGCTCGTGTGTTATGGCCACCCTTCTCCCAGACATTGCTATCATTAATGGGATGGAGCCTGTCCCTATCCCAACATTTGAGTCTCTCTTGGTCCGCCCCAAAAGAGCTATACGACTTCTCCCTCTGCTTGTGGGCCTAGGTACTATCGCCGCTGTAGGGACAGGGATGGCAGGCTTGGGCGTGTCCCTTACTCAATATACCCAGTTATCCCAACAGTTAATTTCTGACATTCAGACACTGTCAGAAACTATACAAGCCATTCAAGACCAGTTAGATTCTTTGGCTGAAGTTGTCTTACAAAACCACAGAGGCTTAGATCTACTAACTGCTGAAAAAGGAGGCATTTGCTTACCTTTGCAGGAACGCTGCTGTTTCTACGCCAACAAAGTCTGGGATAGTCAGAGATAAGATTAAAGACCTACAAGATGACCTTGAGAAGCGGCGATGAGAACTATCAGCGAACCCTTTATGGTCCGGCTGGAATGGACTTCTCCCCTACCTTCTACCTTTCCTTGGACCCTTGCTGGGTCTCTTACTTGTGCTTTCCATAGGGCCCATTTTATTCAGCAAGCTTATGGCTTTTGTCAGACAACAGATACAGGCCATTCAGGCTAAACCTATACAGGTCCCTTACCATCACCTGGAGATGGGCAATCGTCACGGGTCACCCACATTTGTGGACACCTAATTGACAAGTCATCCCCCGAGCGCTGAACCGGACAGCCAGAGACGGGTAAGAGGGCACTATCTTCCATGTCGCCTAAGACAGGAGGGCTGCCTGCGCTGCCACCTTATCCAATGACGGGCTTGACAGGAACAGATATGGCTGCCCCGACCTAAGACAGGCGCGGTTCCCCGGGAGGTCCTCTCCTGGCTTGAAATAAAAAAGGGAGACCTGTCTGGAGCCATGAGGCCCGGCAGTTGCTCATCTAAGATGGCCAACTGGGCCTACAAAAAAAAGCCTATAAGTCTCTATTTACCCAGTGTGACGTGGCCCTTGAGCAGCCCGCCCGTGGGAGTTTCCATGGAAACTCCCGCCTTGGAAAGTGCCGCCCGGTACCCCCCTTTCTTCTTCCGCTTTCTGCCTTACTTAAGCCTCTGCCCTACTTCCAATACACGAGACTTGATCAGACTCTTGTCTTGTCTCCATTTCTTGTGTCTCCTGCCTCTCCCAATTCCCACTCCCTCTTCCAGGGTCCACATTGACTACCCCGCGGGTCGGGACACATATGTTTTTGACAGAGCAATAGTATATGAAATAAAAGGTAGGTACAACTTGTGTTAATCTCTCTGAAGCCCAGTAACAGTGTTAAGAAACTCTTCAGGCACAAACAAAAAAATCTAATTAAGATCACTAGCTGTTAAAAGAAGACAAAAGCTCTCTAAAATGTAATGGCTACAATTCTTCAGAAGCACCCAGCTGGAAAAACTCTAATATTCATGCTAATATAATTCTGCTTTTAAGCACAATATGGTATCTGTGTGTGTATGCATGCATATGTGTGTATAATACATAGATAGATCTTGAAGCACAGTTTTAATAATAGAAAATGGAAAATATGAGCTTTTTTATTTAAAAAGTTCAAATTTGAGTCAGAATTTATACTAAATATAATTTTGTCTTTCTACATATATGTAAGAATTGTATTTTTATTCATTTTCCAAGTTTTAATGGTTTTCCAAATATATTTTTAAAAATATATGCATTTGTTTTTTCAGTTTTCAGTTTTATCTCAGAGGAAAGAAAAAGTAATCATTATTTTTTTAGAAATAAAACCATCAAATGCTTTAATTTATATTAATGATAAACATACTTTAAACTGCAAATTGTTCATTAAATGTGGAAATTGCATCATTTTAATGAATTAAAAATTAAATAACCCTATTCAAATATGGGAAAGGAGATGAACAGAAACTTTCAAAAGAAGACAGCCAATAGCCAACAAATATATGAAAAAATGCTCAACATCTCTAATCATCAGGGAAGTGTAAATCAAAACCACAATGAGATATCACTTAACTCCAGTGAGAATGGCTTTTATCAAAAAGTCCCCAAACAATAAATGTTGTCATGGGATCAGAGAGATAGGAACACTCGTACACTGCTGGTGGGGCTGTAAACTAGTACAACCTCAGTGGAAAGTAATTGGGAGATACCTCAAAGAGCTACAAGTAGAACTACCATTTGATCCAGCAATCCCATTATTAGGCATCTACCCAAAGGAAGAAAAGACATACTATAAAAAAGACATCTGCACTAGAATGTTTATAGCAGCATGATTCACAATTGCGAAGATGTGGAAACAACTCAAGTGCCCATGAATACATGAGTGGATTAATAAAATGTGGTATATGTTTACCATGGAGTTCTACTCAGCCACAAAAAACAATGGTGATCTAGCACCTCTTGTATTATTCTGGATAGAGCTGAAGCCCATTCTACTAGGTGAAATATCACAAGAATGGAAAAACAAGCACCGTATGTACTCACCTTCAAAAATAAATAAATAAGTAAACCTGTTTTTAATATTCTGCTCGTTTTTCAAAACTTTTCTCCCAATTGTGGGAGAAAACTTGGTGTTGGTCAAGTCCTTGCTACTCCAAATGTGCTTTATAGACTAACAGCACTAGGATCAGCTGTGGGTTTTTTAAAATTTTTTTTTTTATTTCAGCATATTACAGGGGTACAAATGTTTAGATTACGTATATTGCCTTTGCCCTACCCGAGTCAGAGCTTCAAGTGTGTCCATCCCCGGGATGGCCCGCACCACACCCATTAGGTGTGTATATACCCATCCCTTCCTCCCCTCTCCCATCTGCCTGACACGCTATGAATGTTATTACTGTATGTGCACTTAAGTGTTGATCAATTAATACCAATTTGATGGTGAGTACATGTGTTGCTTGTTTTTCCATTCTTATGAAACTTCACTTCGTAGAATGGGTTCCAGCTCTACTCAGAGTCTGTATTTTAATGAAAACCACAGTTGATCAATTTTCAATCTAAGTTTGAGAACCCTTGCTGCCGGTCTATAATTTTTTAACTTGGCTGTACATTAGAATTGCCTGGGAGGATATTAAAAATGCTGATACCAAGATCCTGTCCCCAGATATTCTAATTTAATTAATATAAGTGTGGCTGGACATTGGTTTCTTAAAGATACCCCAGGTTATTCTAATGTAGTACTAAATTTGGGTACTTTACAGTTACTTTATTTCTTGAAATTCTAAACACAATCCCACCATGAAGACATTACTGCCTCCATTTTGTAGATGAACAGGGAAAGCATGAAAACTTAATTATTTAAGTTTAAATGTCATAAAGCAGAGCCAATATTCAAATTATACCTCCCATTTTTCTGTAAAAGTCATATTGTCTTTATTACATAAACATAGGTGTGAGAGAATCTCTGGATCATATACATTGATACACACACACACACACACACATAAAAGCTGAAATAAAAATTCTAGAGCTATTCTCTTCACCATGGAAACATTAAGACTAAAAAGACTTACTAGCCAATTTTAGTTAAAACCTGTCTTTACTCTTTAAATTCTTTACTATGAAATATCACATGTAGGACAACCAATGTTGGGGGAGTGAAAGGAGTGACCTTAATCATTAACTAGGTCTTTTAAGTGTATGACATTTGCTCGTTTTCTTGTATGTTTATGCAAAAACTGACTTATTCCAAAATACATTTAAAATGGATACCTGGAAATTAGTAAAATTCAAGCTCTCAAATTGAATGCCCTATTGAAATAATAAAAGAAGATTTTGTTAGAAGTAAAACATATACATCTTGAGTTTATATTGGTACTTTAATGTCATATTAATTGCTTAATGAGGATACATGCTCATTGTTATATTCTTGCAATAATTATGAAAATGGGACTTTAAGGAGTTTCAATAGCCATATTTTTCATTAGATGAAAATGAAATGATTGCACGGAAATTAGAAAAAAATAGATAATAAGTCCTGAGCAATTTTATTGAAAAGGCTTCTGCATAAAAAAGGAAAAAAAAATAATCTCCTCACATATGAAAAACATTAGCTGAATACTCTTGTTTTTTTTAATAATTTAAAGCTCTTAAAACTGAATGTAAAATACATGTGAGGAAATCTAAATCTATATTTTAAATTATGTTTTAATAGCAAATTATTTTTATGAAAGTTTACATGTATTTATAAAATAAAAAACAATATAATGTTGATTGATATATATTATATGATGCTGGGTAATTTATAAGTTTTGTTTTACATATAACAACTTCATTACATAGGTTTAATTTTCATTGAATTTTATAGATGAGGAAAGTAAAAAGGAGATTTAGTTTGACCAATGGCTTGTAAAAACTAACGGCTATTAGACTGAGTAGTTATAAGTGTAACTGACACAATCTTGGCCTATTTAGTTTTCTTCATTTTCACCAGTAAAGCACCTCCATTAAATCCTAGACCTTAAAAACCAGTTTGAGAGCAGGCGATATAGATCAGGGATCAGCCAACAAATGGGCCAAATGCAGCCTACTGCTGATTCTTGTAAATAAAGTTTTATTGGATCAGAGTCATACATATTTGCTTCTGGTTATCTATGGCTGCTTTCACACTACCATGATACAGTTGAGTAGTGACAACACAAATGATGGAGATGACAGAAACTTTCTGGTCCATAATGACAAAGACATTTGCTATATGGCCGTTTAATGAAAAAGTTTGCCTATCTGCAATGCTGACAATGTTTTCTAAAATGTAACTTTGGGATATTAAGATTATAATCAATGTGCTTTGGAAAAGTTTTTAATTGTCCAATACCTTTGGGAAATGATAAACAAAACAATTTTTCTTGTGTAATTTTTCAGAGTTTTAAATAAGATGATATGTTTTTGAATCTTCAAAATGAGATTATAAGATATAACTTTACCATGTGTTTTAAACTCAAGGGTGTGTGTGTGTGTGTGTGTGTGTATGTGTTTTCCTGTTAGACCTAGTTGTGAATGCTAGGCGTTCAGGAGAGCACAATCTGGTAAGCACTGCACTAGGAAATTATATTTTAACCTCTCATTTCAATAAACATTCCTTCTATTGTACATTTTACTTTAAGAATAAAATTAAATATAATAATTCCATGTTTGTATAATCATAGTTTGTAAACAATTTCTTTTAAATATCAAATAAATAATAATTAGCTGAAAATCTAGGAAATCATTTGCTTTCTTATATATGTTTTCAACTGATTGAGAATTTAATCTATTTTCTTTAACCTATGTACTTTTGAAAACAACAACTCTTTTCATAAAATTCTTGTAGGAAATACAAAAATGGTTTCATTGGGCATTTTCTTATATTGTCGCTGAAAAACATAAGCAAGTTAAAGGAATAATACAGAGTATGGCATTAAGATTCCATTCTAGTTCCCAGACCCTCTAGTGACAATAGTCAGTCTAGGGGTTTATTTCATAGTAATGAAAGGTAGAGTTGGAGGACATAATTTTAGTGTAATAAACCAAGAAGCATTTGTTTCTCTGTTTTTATTCTGATAGTTTTTTGGTAGCAGCAGATTTGAGGTCACACTCTTTGGAAAGAATGATTGAAGTGTTGTAATTTTTTTTTTCTCCCACATTCAAGCATGCATGCTTCACTAGCATTCAGATTATTGGTAGAATTGATATTGAAGAAGTAGGTAAAGATATTGGCTATTACAGAAGTCCACACACTCTGACTTGGTGGCTTTTTCAAGGGTAAATTTTACTTCAGAAAAAAATATTTTTAAGTATTTGTTTGCAAAGTCAAATTGGTATATCAGGTCAAAACACTATGTCATACTGTAAGTATGTAAAACCCTTAGCATGAAAAATTTTAAAGAGGATTATAACTGTATTTAAAAATCCATACCTATGAACAAGATAAAGTAATATAAAAAGGGAAGCAAAATATATAAAAACTAATATTGGTTAAAATATCAATAGCATCAATAGTCATCTCCTTGACAGAGTTAATCTCATGCCATATTGCTCCATCATTTTGTGAGTTTTATTATATTTTTAAGTATATTGGCAAAGATTTAAGTGTCTTTAATATATTGTCAAATGCTCTATGGGCCATCAGATGTGGAATATTTTTAGATAGGGTTAATGACTTCTAGTATGACTTTTACGAATTTGATGCTCTCCCTCTCTCTCTCTCTCTACACACACACACACATGCACACACACACACACACATACATGTATACATACATATTAAGAAATCTGTCTCATGGCAAAAGTATAAATCTTATAAAAATAAAAATACTACAAAATCTTACGGTCACTGTATCTATCTATAAAAGATCAAATTTGTTTATAAAACTTCAACCAAAATGTGTTTTATTATATATATTACTGAGTTATACTCTTGATAAAAAAATAAAAACCATACCATCAACTCTCTTTAGTGAAAGAAAAAGGAACTTTTTTTCTATTCAAATTAAAACCCCAACTAATTTCCTGTTTGTGTTGAATTGGACTCCCTGTTCTCTGACTTTGGTGTAATGCCATGACACATGTGACTCAAAAAGAAAAGAATCAAAGAAAAAAAACAGAAAAAGGAAATCATATGGCATAAGAAAAATGTACAGGCAAATATATTCTGTTGCACAATATGACCAAGTGAAAGTAACTGACCCTGTCTGTGTAGCCTGTGTGAGTCAGAAGTAATTGAATAGAGTTCAGATTTGTTAAAAAAGTGTAATTCAATTTTCCAGCAACTCTTCAGAAATGACTGTGATATTGACTGCTATATCCAGGCCACATCTGTTCTCAGAAGAATTGCAATAACCAGTTTGGTTGTAAAGACAGTGTTCATTAGTGAGAACATTCCACAATAGCCAGGGTATTTTTTTTCTGGATTTGAGGTGATGGAAGTCACAGCTGGAAAAGAGACACAGACTTGGACATTGTTTGGCAGGTATAGCAATATGCTTTTTCAAAAACAACAGAAACAAAAAGAAAGAATACATGTATTTTATTGATTATAAAAGTCACTGTACTCACAGTTTACAACTTTATATTGTGCATGAATATTAAAAGAAACTCATATTTAACAGCTTCAAAAATACTTCAAGTAAGTTACAATATCTCATTTTATTAAGAGTAAATACATAAAAGGCAAGATATTTTTTTTTCCTTTTAGTATAAGATCGCTCATTCCTATTCTATATTCTGTAGATTCAAACACCATAATGCTTTTCAGCTTATTTTGGGCAAAGCATGAAAGACAAAATAGCTAAAGTTTTATATATCTCTTATCCAAAAAAGGAAAATGTAGAATGTATCATCTACAGAAGGCTGACATGATTAGTGATATTCAATTTATTCAAAATAAGCAAACACATATTCATTTGCTCCATCTTATGGAAAATATGATTGTTACCCTCATCATTTTATCAAATGTACATTCTAATTGTTGATTTTATAGTGATTGGTTAAATAAAAGTTAATATTTTTATGTTTATAATTGTAGCATTGTTTAAAATCAAAAGAGTATTGTGTAGACCATTTTAATATATATAGCTAGCTCATAACATCATCTTGTACATATTAATATAAACATATTTTTTAAAAAATTAAAAATTAAAAAAAAATAAAAGCACTCATTAAAAAAAGGAAACAAAATATGTGAGATCCAGGAAACATTTCAAGAAGGGGGTTTAGAGAATTCCAGGCATGAGTATTTAGGGAAGTGCTAAAGTGGGTGCCTGTTGTATAGAAGACACAGTTAGCAAACACTCCAAAATAGGAAGGGGAAAGTTCTCCACAGTGGATGACAGGGATGGATGATGATGTGATGTGATCATTCCATATTGAATAAGGTATCAGGGTTACAGTAGGAGATTGGGGAAAATCAGTGAAAGGTACATAAAAAAATAAGCAGGAGGGAAGCAAACAGGCACTTACTAACTCCAGGGAAATCGTAAAGTTAAATAAAAGTTAGCCTAGATGTAAAGAATTTAGTCTCATTTTCTTTTATCTATATCAGGTCATTTTTAACATAATAGTCTAATATTAAAAATCTAGTAATCTAACACTTTTAATCTAATATTTATTGTTAAAATAGCTGTCCCTGTTTTTGTTGCCATGGTTATCATTTTAAATTTAAGATATAAATATTAGTTGATATAACTTACTTGTTTTAAAATGTAGTTTAATATTTCTTAAGATATTCTTCATTGCTCATATATCAAGTTTGGAAAATATTCTATTGAAAATACATGACATTATTTTGTTAAATTTATTGATTGATGTATAACTGACATCAAATAAAGTTGGCATATTTAAAGTATACATTTTTTGTGTTTTTATATATGCGTACTTTTATGATAGGTACATTTATAATCAATATAAAATGTCTTAGCCTATTAAATAAGCCTTATATATTTAATTTAGATTACATATGTACAGATTTGTGTTTTGCTTACTTTATCTGTCAACCATAATAGTAGTAGAAGAAAGGGTAGTACTAATTTTTAGAAATAGTATAAAAATTAAATGTTAGAAATTGTTGTATGTAATAAACTCATTTAACCTCAAAACAAGAAGCAATATTATTAGTGCCATTTATCAGATGAAGAAACAAAGTCACATGAAGTTTAAGTAACTTTATGAGAGTTATACAGGTGTCAGGCAAGAATCCTAACCCCAGTAATCTGTTTCTACAGTTCATGCGCTTAAGCACATTTTTTTTTGTTTTAGATTTTTGCCTGAAATATATGGTTTAGCTTTCTAGATTGACCAATTAGTACTTAGAAAAATTACAGTATTCACTTTTTACCGTATTGCAGAAAAATGACTAATTACATTGCAAGATTACTTCAAAAATAGTGGCATTAAAATTGGTTTATTTGTGTGAATATCAATCTGTATTTTATCTGGAATACTGTTTTAAAATTAAATGCATTTTTGATTTTACACACACAAATAACCATCAACATCTAATATTAAGAAGGCCTGCATGCTGCAGATATAAAATTTGTGTTTCTGTTTAAAGGACAGCTCTATTGAGATATAGGTCACATACAGTAAGTCCTCACTTAACGCCATTGATAGGTTCTTGGAAATTGTGACTTTAAGCCAAACGACGTATAACAAAACTAATTCTACCACAGGCTAATCGATAGAAACAAGAGTTAAGTTTCTAAAGCATATTTCTGGTCACAAAAACATCATCAGACTTGTAAATAAATTCCCAAACACTTCGAATATTAAACACTGAAATAAATGTGAGCTATACGTACATTTGAGAAAGATTAATAACAACAAGTAAGATAATTAGTTACCCAATTATTCCACTTCAGGGTCGGGGGTGGCTAGAGCCTATCCCAGTGGCTCAGGGAGCAAGACAGAAACTAACCTCATGGGCACATCTTTGGGATGTGGGAGGAAACTGGAGTACCTGGAGAAACCCGATGCAGACAAAGAGAGAACGTGCAAACTTCACAGATGGAAGTCCTGCCAGAATTGATTTATTTTTTTCTCATTAACTTTATAATGAAATGACATTGAATGAAATTATGTTATTCAAGGACCTGCTGTATATTCACCCATTCAAAATGTACAATTCAATGGTTTTTAGTATATTCTCACATGTATGTAACTATTATCACAATCAATTTTGGAACATTTTCACTGGCTTATAAAGAGACCCTATAACATGTTAGCAGGAATGTTATATTTCTTCTATCCCCTCTGGCCCTAGGAAACCACCATTTTATTTCTTTTCCTATCTCTACAAATTTGCCAATTTGGGTCATTAAATAAAATTATATGTAAATGTGATCATACGATATATGGTCTTTTGTGACTGACTTCTTTCACTTAGAATAATGTTTTCAAAGTTCGTCCAGGTAGTAGAATGTATCAGTACTTTATTCCTTTTAATTGCTGAATAATATTCCCTTGTATGGATACAGCACATTTTATTTATATAGTCATCACTTGAACATTTGGGTTATTACTACTTTTTTCCTATTATGAATAATGCTACTGTGAATATCCATGTACAAGTTTTTGTGGGGGCATATGCTTTTTTTTTCTTGGGTTTATACCAAAGACTAGAATTGCTGGATCATACAGTAATTTGATATTTAAATTTTTGAGAAAATGCCAGAATCTTTTCCCAAAGTGATAGACATTTTTACATTCCTCACAACAGTTTTGAGGGGTCCATCTTATGTATATCTTTTTAAGTACTTATTTTCTATTTGTGTCATAATCCTCCTACTGGGTGCAAAGTGATATTTCATTTGGATTTTCATTTGATTTTCATTTTATTGATGGATAATACTACTCAACATCATTTAATATGCTTGGTGTTTTTTAAAAAAATGTATTAAACATTTACATTTAGAATTTAATCCATTTTTAGTCAATTTTTGTATGGTATGAGGAAGAGATCCAACTTCATTCTTTCATTATGTGTGTATCCAATAGCCCCAATACCGTTTGCCAAAAAAGTGCAGTCTTTCCCCCACTGAATTATCTTGGCAATGATGTTGAAATTCAATTAACTATAAATGTAAATGTTTATTTCTAGACCTTCAATTTTATTCAATTTATCTATATGTCTAGCCTTATGTCAGACTGTTTTGATTACTGTTGTGGTACACACACACACGCACACACGCACACATAATGGAATATTATTCAGGCATAAATAAGAAGAAAATCCTGTCATTTGTGATAACATGAATGAACCTGGAGGACATCATGTTAAGTAAGATAAACCAGGCAGAGAAAGACAAATATCACATGATCTCACCCAGGTGGAATCTAAAATAGTTTCTCTCTAAGAAGTAGAGAGTAAAGATTGGAATGGTTGGGGGAGGTGGGGATGGGGCAATATTAATCAAAGGATACAAAATTTTAGTTAGATAGGAATAAGTTCAACATATTTATTGTACAGCATGGTGACTATAGTTAATACTAATATGTCATATTATTGAAAAATGCTAAGGGAATGGATGTTAAGTGTTCTCACCACAAAAATATCTATGTGAGGGAATGCATATATCAATTAACTAGATTTGTTCATTCCACAATGTATATACATTTCAAAACATCATGGTGTACAAGATAAATACATATAATTTTATCAGCTAATTTAAAAGTACAAAATAGAAACTGAGCAAAGGAATTAAAAAAATTTTTCTCCAAAGAAAACAAACAAATGGCCAAGAGGTATATGAAAAGATATTCAATATCATTATCAGGGAAAGGGAAATCAAAACTACAATGAGATATCATCTCATACCTGTTAGTATGGCAATTATCCCAAAAAAATCAACTCAAAAGATTACAAGTGTTGGCAAAAAAGTGGAGAAATTGGAAACTTCATACCACTGTTGGTGGGAATGTAAAACGGTGTATCAACTATGGAAACAGTATGGAGATTCCTGAAAAAATTAAAATTAGAACTACCATATGATCCAGCAATACCATTCTGAATACATATTTAAAAGAATTGAAATGATAATGTGATATCTGCCCTCCCATGCTTATTGCAGCAATAGTCACAGTAGCAAAGATATGGAAACAACCCAAGTGTACATTAACAGATGAATGGACAAGGAATACGTGGTATATAGGTATAGTGTAATATTATTCAGCCTTCAAAATATGAAAATCCTACCATTTGCAACACAATGGGTGAGCCTAAAATAGCAGTCCCCAATGTTTTTGCACCAGGGACCAGTTTCATGGAAGACGATTTTTCCAGATATGGGGGTGGGGGCATGGTTTAGGGATGATTCAAGTGCATTATGTTTATGATGCAGCCAAACCTCTCTACAAATGACAATCTGTATTTGCAGCCACTCCCCAACACTAGCATCACCACCTCAGCTCCACCTCAGATCATCAGGCATTAGATTCTCATAAGGAGCTCATAGCCTAGATCCCTCACACAAGCAAGCAGTCTGCAGTAGGGTTTGTGCTCCTATGAATCTAATGCCACTGATAATCCGACAGGAGGCCAAGCTCAGGTGGTGATGCCAGCATGGGGAACAGCTGTTAATACAGATGAAACTTTGCTCACTGGCCCACTGCTCACCTCCTGCCATGTGGTTGGGTTCCTAACAGGCCAGGTACTGGTACAGGTCCCCAGCCCAGGGGGTGGGGGACTGCAGGCCTAGAGGGCATTATGCTAAGTGACATGAACCAGTCAGAGTAGGACAAATACTGCATTATTCCACTTATACGAGATATTTAGAATGGCAAACTCATATAAGCGGAGAATAAAATAGTGGTTTCCAGGGGGCTGGGGTTGGAGGACATGGGGATTTATTACTCAATGGATATAAAGTTTCAGTTATGGTAGATTAATGAGTTCTAGAGATCTGCTATACAAGTATTGCTTATACCTAACAATATAGTGTTGTGCGCTTCAGAATTTGTTAAGAGAGTAGATCGCAGGTTAAGTGTTTAAACAGAAACAAGTGTACACACACACACACATACACACACAAGGGCATAAAGAAATTTGGGGAGATGTTAATCATGCCTATTTCTTTGATTGTGGTGAGAGTATCGTGTATATCCACGCTCATCAAATCATCAAATTGTACATATTATTTACATGCAATTCTTTTTATACCAATAAAACTTTTTTTCAAAAAGAAGATAATTATTTATACTTTGAAAGATCCATTAGGAAGAGAGACTAAATAATGCTTCTGTGATTATTCCCCAGCTGTTTTTTTTTTTTTTTCCTTAACCCCTTGGGCTTAATTATGAAGATCATGATCTACCAAAAATGAGGTTATCCCCTTGTTATAAGTGATTGAAAGTTTGTCAGCACAAGTTTTCCTGAAACTACTCATCTTAAACTAATACTTTCTCCCTTGAGACCACTAAATAGCAGTTAATATTTTGCTGTCTGAGACTCTGAAATGGATATGGATAATATTCTAATTAAATTTTATGCCAAACCTACTCTTCTCTAAGGCTAACAATCTATTCTCTATTTCATTTCTCATCACAATTTAGGTTTAGCTAGATTATACAACATAGCCTATCAGGAATTATTCAATGAGTTTAAATACTTCATTAAGAAATCTAATAATGAAATTCATAAAGGTGTTCAATAATAAACTGCGAACATCACAGACATGTCATAAATTTGAATATAAGCCCCTTAGCAGTATGAACCTTCCAGGGAAATATTAAAGTTCAAAGATTAAATCCTCCCACCAGTTAAATTTCAAAGGAATTCAAGTTAGAAATAAAAATATCCTGCCTCAGTGTGTTAAAAATTCAAAGGAATTAAAATCTGCTCCAATGTTGTATTGCTCTTTGTCTTAGCTAAAGTGGTTTTCCAAGCTTAGGTGTTGTTACAGTTCTGTCAGCAGCTCAAGTATGAGAGTTTTTCACTGGAATTATTGCAGTTCTTTTTGAGACTCAAAAGTTGAATTAACGCCAAATCTTGAGGTACCTCACTGTTTTTATTTTACAGAGCATTAATGTTATGGGACTTCCAACCACCAAAGTTATAAACAAGCTCTTTCTCACCCATAGAAAACTAAAGTGTAGACAAAACTATTTTTCCATAAAAATTCTCTCAATCATGCCCAAGATGATCACAAACATTTAGTGATATTTGAGGGAGGAAGTCTCAATGAAGATTTTAATTGTCAACTACCTATGCATATCGATCAGTTAATGACTAATGTCTAGAATTAACAATGTAAACTTGAATTCAACTTGGAATGATCACCTAGATAGACTTTTGTATGGCTTTATGTGCTTTCTATATTTGGGCTGAAAATATGCTTAAAACTTTAGTCCAAGAAAACTGCCTCCTAGGGATGGCTTTCAGACGGTATCCACATACCTTTCACTTGTAAACAGCATTTAGGAGAAATCTGAACTGCAGCTAAGATTTATAGATCTGAATCTTAACTCCTTATGACCTAGGAGAACCACTAACTAGTTCTAGTATCAGAAGCCAGAACCATTTCACTACCAGCATCGTCTTGTTCTTTTTAAGGTACTGCCTATCTTTTCTTTAGATTTTCATATTTTTGTAGATAAGCTTGCATGCCGGTGTACATAAATGTTGGCAGCTTGAAGTTAACCATCATTTTCCACCTACACATGATCCCATAGACAAGCTATGTGTACTTAAGGTAAGTTTTTCTAAAAATGTTTTTATCTGATTTTGCCTAATGGGATTTGAAGAAGTAGATCTAAAGTTATTTACCTAAACCTCACAGTAATAATTTGTCAGCAGTGCTATGTAATGCATACAGAGCTCATCAATTCAGCAGTTTAAAAGGTCAACAAAGACTACATTATTCCAAAAATAAAATCGTGGCTGCATCCATGCCTGCTTAGAAAAAATGTATGCCTATTTAGAGAGATGTAGCAGCTTGCATTCTGAACCTACAGGTCTCTGCTAAAAGCCCTCTCATCTGATTCTTTGCTGAAGTTTATGTGGCTGGTATTTGCTTGGTTGATACTACAGCACTCTACCAGAGTTATCTACAAATTTGCCAAGACTGCCTGTGCAATCCTGCACTTCTGCAGAGGCCCAAAATTTGCTACCTGTAATCAAGGTGACTCACCAGTGGATAATCCCACTACAAGCTGGAGTCAATATGCCACTTGGCTTCTTCTTTAGATCAGCTCAGTTTAAAGTCATCTAATTACTGAAACAACCTGTCCCACCAAATAAATATAAGCCTCTATAAATTGCCAAGTTCAAAATGCCTGGTCCACATATTAGAATCCAAGATCTTTGTACCCTCCTTCATCATGAGACTTTTGACATGTTATCTTGGTCTGGATTCTATTCCTTGTTTTGTCTCCATTTATGACAAAAATCCAGTTATGGAGGACTTTCTGGCAGCCCCAAATAGCCCCATTTCTCCTCTAATAGAGTTGAGAAAAAAGTAAAGAAATACCAGCGGGTGACTCAATTACTCTTATTGTTAATAGTTTAATTGTGCATGTTATTTTGTAGATAAAAATGGGGCTGCTAACTGAACTCCTGATTGGAAAGGGTTTATCCACCAAAACACCCAGGGGAAATCTGGTTTCAGGGACGCCTTAGAGTAGAAGTGCCTGTTCACAGGAGCACAGGGGAAAATTATCTTCCAATAGAGATAAAGATATAGTTGAGCTGAAGATGTCCAGTTTATTGTCTTGACATTTTATAAAAAGGCAAATGAACCCACCGTCTCTTAAGTAGAGTGTGTAAAGGAAAGTAGTACAATTGGTAGGGGGATTAGGCAGCCGCACAGGTCAAGTTATGTTACTCATATTTGAGTAGAATGATGAAAATTGCACTGTCCTAAGAGCTTACAAACTAGTTTAGAATGTGCTATAACTTCAGGTTTCAGATATTATTTAATGTAAAAAACAATTACTAAATATATATCAATTTTCTTCATTTTTAAAGAATTTTTTAAAACAAACCATAGGCTAATTTAATTCATCAACTATGTTTGCAAATCAATGTAAGTAGTTGATAAAATTCAGGCTTTTATCTTTATTTCTACATGTGGATCTTGAAATGGAAACACTGATTAGTTTATTTCCATGGTGTAGGGGAAAAGTTTTTTTGGAGATACAGTGATTGTTGTTCACCATTTAAGTATAAACAATAAATAAACATAATTTTATGATGGATGGTTAACTCCATTTGGCAGAAATTATCAAGTGCTTACCTGTCTTTCAAAACTTAAATATTTTTTCTGTTGACATTTTTAATATTTCAAAAATTAATAGAACAAATTTTTCCTTCTTACTTCTGTGGCTATAATAGATTATTCTGTTACAAAGCTCCGGTTTAAATATATGACCCAATGATATGTTAGATCTGCCTTAATAGTAGAAAAGATCATTTAGATGGTTGGCCATTGGAATTGAAGGGAACTTCAGAAATCATCAAACCTAGGCCTCTTAATTGGGAGTATGAATTAAGCCCCTCAGTAAAGTATGTGGCGATAATGAGATAACATTCTGTTCTGCTGACTTCTGCCTCAGTACCCTTTATCTGTCCCAAATTGCCTCTCATTTTTGTTCTACTATTGCTGCATCCAAGATAATTTCAATGAGCCCTGGGCAAATCACATTAAGTGATTCATTTGTGCATACTGATATTATGAAATAAACTCAGCCTAGGGACATTCCTTGAGTCCTTATGAGTATCAGGAGTTTGGTTGACAGCAAATGCTGTCCTACTCTTTAGTTAGAGGAAATGCATTGAACCTTGTTATCACTAAGTCATGCAGCTCAGAAAATGGTGATAGTCTGAGTCAATCAGGAATTGAGTATTAACTCAATATTAGCTTCAATATATAGTCAGTATTGTCTTCAGAGAAAGAAAAAGACTGCAACTAATTCAAGTCTGTTGACACAAAATAAGATTTGATGAAACAAGGTGCTATGCATATAGAATCATTCTCATGCATTTAAGATATTATAGAAGAATGAAAGTTCCCGATGTGGCAACAAACAAAATAAGCAGGACAAGTCTCAAGGTATCACATAAACATGCAGAATTTGTACCGTAACAGCTCTGGTAGAGATGAGGGATCACTCTTCTCCTTTTTCTTACTTTCTGTCTTCAGAAGTAGAGGTTGATAGCTCTCTACCTCATTACTTTTAAAATTATAATATTATGCAAGAAACCTCATATCTAAGAAATATTTTTATTAAAGATTGCCACAACGAATTATGACTTCTTCCTCTTTGTAGGAACACATCACAACCTCAGGAACCAAAATGTATAAACGTGTGGTAATATGTAACTCTTGCTTTATTAATTTATTTTCAGGTAACACTTATTTACTGAGTAATGTATCAATCAGTGTCCTGCAAGGAAATAAGAAGCAATTTAGGTATTTTATACTGAAGTAATTTTATAAACAGAATTGTATAGTTGACACAAGAGCTGAGAAGAAACATAGGAGATGATGAAGTGACATAAAGAACAACAACTGGGAGGACAAGTATCACCCATGATAGGACAGACAGAGGGATGAGGTAGTGTTACTAGAATTCAGCAGTTAGTGTCATCTGTAACCTGGTGTGAACTTCCGGGAAGGAGCTGGAACCACAGACATGGCTAGCTGCCCAGGAGCTATAGCCACAGAGAAGAGACAGCCACTGTAGAAAAATCTACTTGAGAAGGTACTAGACAATGAGGAATACCCTGGCTTCTTCCCTTCTCCCTTACTGCAGTCTTCTAACAGTGTCTCCCTTTGGTTGAAACTACCTGGTAGCCAATGAGCACAGGAATTTAGTGAATATAGTTTTCAGGAGAACGGCAAGGAATGAATTGGAATGCAAACCACATAAGCTGCCACAAGTGCAAACTATGTGCCAGGCGTTCTTCTGGGTAGTAAAAATCAGCAATTAACACAACTGACCCCAATCCTTGACCTCGGGGAGGTTAATATATAGTATTTAACATGTACATTACTTATGATTACTATAAATATACAAATATATATATATATGTGTATATATTTGAGACAGAGTCTCACTCTCTTGCCTGGGGCGAGTGCCGTGGCGTCAGCCTAGCTCACAGCAACCTCAAACTCCTGGGCTCAAGCAATCCTACTGTCTCAGCCTCCCGAGCAGCTGGGATGACAGGCATGCGCCACCACGCCCAGCTAATTTTTTCTATATATATTTTTAGCTGTCCAATTAATTTCTTTGTATTTTTGGTAGAGACGGGGTCTCGCTCTTGCTCAGGCAGGTTTCGAGCTCCTGAGCTCAAACAATCTGCCCGCCTCGGCCTCCCAGAGTGCTAAGATCACAGGCGTGAGCCACCGTGCCCGGCCACAAACATATTTTAAATAAACACATCTTTTAAGGCTCATAAAATATCTAAGGTGTGACTGTTATTATTGCTCTCATTCAAATGAGAAATAGGATGAATGACTTAGGTCATAATGCTTGCAGTGCCAGAGCCAATATTCACACCAAGTGTTCAGGCTATCTTCTCTCTAATCTTATTCCATTCTATCTTTGCGTGCCTTATACTTTCTATCTTTTCTTCATGTCGTAAATAAAGGTAATCACAATTAAAATCTTAAAAGGTTTACATACATACATCTAGCCTGTTTAAAAATAGCATAAATTTGTTCACAATTGCAAAAATATTTTAAAAAATTTATCTGCCTCTTAGATATAATCTGCCTTTTGCATAGCCATGTGTTATTAATGTTGTACAAAAGCATATTAAATTTCATAAGAGGAAAAATAGAACTTCTAGGGAAAGTTCCCATATCTCAATTTTTAGGATTTTCAGATGATAAGAACAGAGAATCAGTACCAGGAAACAATATTGTAATTAAAGTTAATATAGTGCTAGGGAGCAGTGCAAGGGCAGTAGTATAATACTTCTGAATATAACATGAATTTAGCCTATTTCACAATCTCCCCAAGGCCACACAAAATCACCAAAAGCTACTAGAGGGATTTTCTAAATAAATTAGTGTAGCATCCTCAGTTCCTGTTACCAGGCACCACAAGAACTGTTTTCTTAGTCTACGCTATGTATGGTTTGCTATGTAAATATGTAAATGTGAAAGCATTTTTATGGAAAGTAGATTTTACCTCTTTCCCATTTGGTATCTTAGCAGATCAGAGAAAACATTTGCAGAAGCATCATTTGTTGTGCAGTACTTCATATAGAAAAATAAAACACAAATATCTCTTCATGAAAGGCTGAGGCACTATGATCATAGTTTCCTTCCACTGTCCATGGTTGTTCTTCTTCTATTCTTTTTTTACTTTTATTTATTTTTTTAAAGAAAGCAAACAAAAATATGCCATGCCCTAAGTGGGTGGCACATTTGGTTTAAAATTATATTCAGGTCACAATGACTGACTCTATGATCTTTGATTATTTTTAATTTCAAAAAAAGTTCCAGTGCTTAAAACAATGTGCACTGATGACTTTGTGGAATCCCTGCTGCCCTTTGTGAAAGATGTATGAAATGAAAATCTCTGCCTAGTACATAGAATACTGACACCATGTAATTATAGCCACCCTAGGCAACAGTCCATTTAGTCAGAATGCCATTAGAAAAACCACAGAAGTAATTCAGTCTGCATGAATTATACTATATGATGGGAGGCTTGGGTCTGCAGTCTGAACTTCTATTTTACTATTCTTATTTCTCAGACAAAAGGTTTATTCTAAAAAATCATTCACATCCAAAATTCTTTCTTGTCCTAATTTCAAACTAGGTATAAACATTAAATGTCTTAAAAGTATTTCTAATTATCCACCTACAAATTGTTGCATAAAAGCCATTTTCTAGAGTCTTTTCACCTGTTTGTGGAACTCTTCTTTTGTTAATATTAGGAGGAAGCTGAAGAGTAAAAAAGGAAACAAAGGATTGCCCATAACCATTGTACTGAAATAAATGTGAGGTTTCAGTTGTTTCCTAAAAACATACACATAAGTAAGGTCTACTATCCATAATCAATAATTATTTGTTGTATAAATTCCATAATTACATGTTTATAGTTTAAGTATTTGGGCATATCTAATTATGCTTCTAAATAAAGTATGTAGTAATAAAATATTTCTTATAATTCTATAGCAATATTTAACACTTTATATTGGCACACATGATACTATGTGGTGTAACTGTAAAGTCACAGTGCTAAGAAAAATAAAAAAGAGAACACGTATTAGACCTTAATATCCAAATACATGTTATCCTCATATGTAGCCACCTTGGAGTCTATATATTTAATAAAGTAATATGATCACGGAACTTAATCTTGAAATTGTCTTCAGAAGCTATTTATAAGACTCATATAAAACTTAATGAATTTTTGATACAGGGAAATATAACGTTTTCACATTATAATAGTCTATTTAGCATTACTAAACACTAGAAACATTATGAAAGGCAACACTAGGAAGTATGTCTTATATTACCTCTAAAATTGTATAGTGAAAATTAATTTATGACATTATCTTTTTAATTGTCCACTAAGGCACAGGAATATACATTTCTCTTCCTTATTTTTTACATGCAGAAGTGGATATTGTCCTCAGAGTTAAACCCGCAAAACCACATTCTGCTTTGTAAATCTGG
>RJWJ010027915.1:0-21824 GCA_004363605.1 Indri indri
TTGAGGAAACCATCAAGGGTGACAGGAAAAGACATGGGAGAAGTTGTGAGCAAGAAGTGACCATCAGGAGAATCCTTGGAGATGGAGAGAGCTCTAGATTTCCCGTGGTGATGACAGAGTAGACACTGGATGTTTTTTGGCTGCCTAGTATCTGTTCCCTCTTCCGGTTACAGCTGGTGACCTGGGGAAGGCACCCCTGCCTCCCAGCCAGTGAGATCCCCATGTGTTAACTCCAGGAATGTGCACATGATCTAGACCTGGCCAATCAGCATCTTCTATCCCTCGGGCTGCAGTGATTGGTTCAGGGCCAAGCGTGTGACCTGAGCTGGACCAATGAGAGTTATATCCAGGCCTTTTCCAGCCACTCTGTTGGGCGGAGCCTGTGGGATGATGAAGCCAACCAAGAAAGGAGTTCTGAGAGGATCAGAGAGATGGAAATGGTATGTAATCTGTTGCCACTGAGCACCTAGCCCCTCACTCCTGGGCTAGACTTTGAAGTCCCTTAAGCCAATTAATTATATTTTACTTTAGCTTATTTGTAGAGTTGAGTGGCTGTGATTTTCACCCAAAAAGACCCTGACATTGTGGGACCTGTAGAAACTTGAGTTGAACAAGTGACTAATGTTACTATGAACATTGGTATTCAAATATCTGTTTGAGTCCCTGTTTTCAATTCTTTTGGATATACACCTAGGAGTGGAATTGCTGGGTCACGTATTAATTCTATGTTTAACCTTTTGAGGTTAAACCCAACTATATTAGCAAAGGGAATGGCGTCACCATTGTTCTGTTCCTTCAGCTGATGTAGGACACAATTGTCATTAATGTACCACAGTGCATTTGGGTATTTCTTCTGCCACTAGTTTGAAATAAAGCAGCAATTCCGTATGTGGCCTTTGTGCTCTTTTAGACAATTTTTCCTACTTGGGCATTTGTGATGGCTTTTAAAAAATTTTAAAGCCCCAGCAGAAGTAGAGCATCAAATGATGACAGGAGACTGGCTTCCAAAAACATTCTATATTTAAAATACAGCTGCATGATGTATATTTTTAGGTACATTTAGAGCAGAGAATCAGCTATCCTGTCCTGTACCATTTGCTTCCTTTGCTGGTAATCAAGGTCGTCTTTTCCATTTTTCTTAAACAGAATTGTGTTTATGCTCTTCTGGCCTGAGACAAGGTCAAATTTAGTTTCATCAACATACTAATTTTGAAACCATCAACGCAGCAACTTTTGCCCTCTGTCAATTTGTGTACATCTACTTTGAGCACTTCTTTTTTGTTTGTTTCTTTCTGTTTTGAGACAGAGTCTTGCTCTGTCATCCAGGCTAGAGTGCAGTGGCGTCATCATAGCTCACTGCAACCTCAAACTCCTGGGCTCACGCAATCCTCCCATCTCAGCCTCCCTAGTAGCTGGGACTGCAGGCATGCACCACCACGCCTGGCTGATTTTTCTGTTTTTCACGGAGACACAGTCTCACTTTTGCTCAGGCTGGTCTCGAACTCCTAGCCTCAAGCAATCCTCCCACCTCAGCCTCCCAAAATGATGGGATCACAGGCGTGAGGCAACATGGCTGGCCTACTTCAAGCACTTCTAAAGTTACCTATTTCATTTGTTTGTATGACAACACCAAGTCACAACTCTATTCCAGAGAACTGTGTCCCCAGTCAAAGAGTTTTCTGTGTAAATGAGCCTCACTTTCTTCATCGGTGGCCTTTCAAAGTTTATGTTAAGACTCAAGGACTAACTCCTGCAACAAGCAAACCATTTGGAATCTGTCTCTAAACACTCATTTTCAATCAACAGGAAACAGACGTAAGTTCGTTGTTCCATTCTTTCTGTTTTGAAATTTGTATGGAATGGCTCTTGCTCATGGAGAGGGCAGGGCAGGAGTAAAGAGTATTTGAAGAAACTACCCTGATTTTTGTTTTTGCTGGGTGTTTAATATTCACATTTCCTTAGGAGATGTGCCAGGGTCTTTGTCTCTTGTGTCTTTGCCTCAAGACCATGACAGCATTGACTCTTCCACCGAACTGGTGACTGAAGGACACATCTAATTCCAGATGTGAAGGAGTTAAATGAGACATTTGCCACACAACAGGAATTGCCAAGCAATTGCATCACCCCGCTGGATGATGCGTCTGGAAGCCGCAGTTTTCCTCTGCACATTCTAGGGTCTGGAAGGCTGCCATGACCTCATCATTTTCATTACCACATGCTTCTAACTTTCTTTATGGAAAGTCTATGTATTTGCCTCTTTCTCTACCCTGAACTGCTCTAAGCAAAAGTAGACTGAGGTGGTTACAAGCAAGGAATCTAGAGGCAAAATGCTTGGGTTCAAGTTCTCACTTTGCTACTTTCTGACTATGTGGTTGAACTGCTCTAGGCCTCAGTTTCCTTGTCTATAAAATGGATGTGCTAACAGATCCTGCCTGGTAGGGCTGTTGTGAGGGTTAAATGAGATGATACTTGTGCATGGTAGATGTTCACCAGCTCTGAAACTCACTGTCGTGTTAGCTGTATGCTTACCCTCCACCAAGAAGGTAAGGTTGGTAGTAAGGATGTACATTTGTGTCGACATCTAGATGACAAGGACGAAAGATGCCTTCTGTCCTTTGTCTATAGTGCTGGGCTTGACTTGATTCCTCTGGGAGTCCAGTAAATTGGTAAGTTGGTTCCAAGACAAAGAGTTGCAGCCTGCTTGAGTGACCCAGATGTCTCGTAAGAGGAGGTTCAGGGGTTAGATGCCCCTTCTCTGCCTCACTGGCACCCGTCAGCTCAGGCACCAAGGTTGTCTTTCTTCACCAGAGAACAGGAGTCAGACCTACTCAGGCTTTGAGCCCCGGTTTGGCTTCTCTGACCTAAGCCATGCATCCAGGCAGTCAGGGCTGAGGACTTAAAAGATTGTTAAAATAGGTAAGTAACTGTTGGAATTTACTCATGGGAGAGACTGTCAAAGTGGCTGTCCTTTCAAAGTTTTTATTCTTTCTCTATCCCAGTGTCAAGACAATGATTAATTGCAAATCTTTCTTTTAGCAAATATTTTTGAGCACTAGTATAAATCAGGAACTAGGTTGCCCGTAATTCATCATCTGATATCTTTTAAACCTATTCACTCCTCCTCAGAAAAGTACATAGATAATAAAATTAATGAAACAACCATTTCCAGCACCAGTGTCAATGGTAACTTGTCCTAGCTGAATGGACAGTAGGCTGTTGGTAAAGCCGCATTATACGTCTGTCAAGGCACTTGGTAGAAAGAAGGTGGGCTGAGAGACCAGAGTTCTGGGTTCTAATCCTGATACTGACCTTAGGTCTTCCCACCCCCCAAAAGCTGCCCTACTTTATTTTCTTCCTAGTGTTTACCACCATCAGAAATTGTCTTGTCTGGGTCAGGCACAGTGGCTCACCCCTGTAATCCTAGCACTTTGGGAGGCCAAGGCGGGAGGATCGCTTGAGGCCAAGAGTTCGAGACAAACCTGAGCAAGAGCGAGACCCTGTCTCTACTAAAAATAGAAAAAATAAGCTGGGCATGGTGGTGTGCTCCTGTAGTCCCAACTACTTGGTAGGCTGAGGCAAGAGAATTGCTGGAATCCAGGAGTTTGAGGTAGCCGTGAGCTAGGCTGACACCACAGTACTCTAGCCCAGGTGACAGAGCAAGACTCTGTGTCAAAAAAAAAAAAAAAAGAAATGGTCTTGTCTGTTTGCTTGCTTTATGATCTCACTCTTTCAAATAGAACATCAGCTCCAAAGAGAGACCCTTGGGTGTTGTGTTTATCCATGAATCCTCAGCACCCAGAGGAGCTCCTGGCACATAACAGTCACTTGACAAATATCTGTGCCGTTCAGGGCCCAAGTCTCCCCTCTCCTAGTGTAGTGTGTGGCCTTGCCACTGTCCTGTCACCGCTCGCTCTGTTCCTCTTACTCCTCCGATTTGTCTTAAATGGTTTGCCCAAATCACTTCATAGGTACCCAATGATCAGCTTTTTCCTATTTTCTGTTTCAGATTAAAGAGACTTAAATCTGAACGTTTATAAAGAACCAAAGTTTGCTTTACATTGTGAGAAAACCTAGGAAACTCCTCGTCTGAGGATACTCAACGACAGCAGGATCATTATTCATCTTTCTGCATGAAAAAAATCAGCTTAAAGGTGCATTTGTGGATCATTATGGAACTAGCATTTATGCTTTATTATGTTAGCGTCTACTGGAAGAATTGCGTGCCTGGGACCAGCTGCTCTGATTAGAGTACTTGGCATTAAAGTTTTTTTTTTTTTTTTTGAGACAGAGTCTCACTCTGTTGCCCAGGCTAGAGTGCCGTGGCATCAGCCCAGCTCACAGCAACCTCAGACTCCTGAGCTCAAGCGATCCTCCTGCCTCAGCCTCCCGAGTAGCTGGGACTACAGGATGCGCCACCATGCCCGGCTAATTTTTTCTGTATATTTTTAGTTTTCCTCTGAATTCTATCAAATATTTAAGACAGAAATAATGCCAGTCTTATACACACACTTCCAGAGAATATATACAGAAGGAATATACCTACACTGCTTCCATTGGCTCAGGATAATCTTGGTACCAAACCCAACAAAAGACACTAAAGGAAAAGGAAATCATAGGCCAAATGCTACTGAATGATGATGCCAAAATCTGATATTAATCATTAGCAATCTATATCCAGAGATTTTTAGAAAGGAAAGAAACTGGGATTTCATGGTGGGATTTCCACGGGGTTGAAGAGGACAGGATCACGGGCTGTTTGGGTGCTGCCTGCAAGAGTGGCAAGAAGGAACAATGCCATCAAGTTGGTGGAATGGACATTTGGTGATGGAGGGAAGGGGGTCTGGGTGATCCTTAGGGAGAGTCCTCGGGTGAGGGCCTCCAGGCTGTGACTATGGATAGGTCCCTCTAAAAAGAGATGGGACTCTGTCCTCTGCCCCTGCAGGGTCTAGGGAGGGATGAGGCGCTTGCATAGTAGGGACCGAGCTTCAGTGAGAAAGGCCAGGAGCAGGGAGGTGTACACCATGCACTGGTGCAGGCCCTGCCCATTCTCAGCCAGGCCTGAGTCCAGGCTGCTCAGACGTTTGCTTAGATCAATAGTCCATGAGACCGGGGTGGGGTCACAGATTTAATTCATTAAACCACTGAAGCATCAGCCCAGAGACCACATTCACAGTTAACTCCCACGACCTGCTCGTCCAGGCTTTGTCAGTTGAAGGGAAGTGAATTCTTGGCACAGCTGTCCTGTGGCAG
Organism: Indri indri; assembly: GCA_004363605.1. NCBI lineage: Eukaryota > Metazoa > Chordata > Mammalia > Primates > Indriidae > Indri > Indri indri. The sequence continues at coordinate 5,251 of RJWJ010027915.1, forward strand.
TTGGTTTGGAATGTCCCGAGTTCTGAGCCAGCTTGGGAACGCAGCAGACCTGGGTCACCTGGGATGGTCAAATGGTCGGTCATCAGGAAGGCTCGCCGAGAGGCAGTTGACAGTAAGAAAATGCTGGGGGAGGTGGCCACAGTTTGGGCTTCCCTTTGTCCTTCAGAGGGGCTTTGTTTGGAGGAGACTGTCATATTTTGGTCAGGGGTTGAAACCTAGAAGCAGTAGGCTGGGTCATGACCTGGGCTCTTTTATGGGCTCAGGGACCTTCTTTAGGGCATGGACTCTCTCCCCATGGAAATCCTGGAACAGTAAAATTTGAGAAAGAGCAACAGGAGCGCTTGGATCAGGTTTCCAGGGCGTGATTTAGAGGTCTCAGGGGTTCAGGGATCTCTGTCTCCAGGGAACTGACTACATTCCTGTCCCATATCCATCACTCATCAGTATTGTGACTCTGGGAAAGTCACTGAACCTCTTTAAATTTTAATAAAATGTGAGATACATCCCCTTGTCTGCCCACCCCACAGGGCTGATGTGGGGATAATGAGATAATACCAGATATTGTCTTCCAAGAGCTGTAAAGCATCATACCCATATAAAGCATGAAAAGTAAACTTCCATCTTCCCCTGTCCTGTAGCCAGCCAAGTACCCTTTCTGCACTCATCCACTACCGAGTGTCTACTTATCCTTCCAAACATTGAAAAATTAAACACTTGTATAGCAGTAATGACAAATCAATTATTTTCTTAAGCTTTTACCCGTATTCACTCATTTTTAGCATCATACCACAATACCAAGTACATCCTATGAACATTTTAATGTGGCACTGCAGAGAACTGAGGACAGGGGGGCTACTAACTTTCCCAGGTTCATGTGGGATCAGAACCCAGGTCATCAGGCACCTGCTGCTTGCTCCCTGTCACTGTGTTCTGCTGCCTTTCTATATGACCTCATCTTTCTTGAGACAGAGTCTCGCTCTGCCCGGGCTAGAGTACAGTAGTGTCATCATAGCTCACTGCGACATCAAACTCCTGGACTCAAGCGAGCCTCCTCCCTCAGCTTCCCGAGTAGCTGGGACTACAGGGGTGCACCACCACACCCAGCTGATTTTTCTTTTTTTTTTTTTGTAGAGATTGGGTCTTGCTCTTGCTCAGGCAGGTCTTGAACTCCTGGCATCAAGTGATCCTCCTGCCTTGGCCTCCCAAAGTGCTAGGATTATAGGTGTGAGCCACAGCGCCAATGACCTTATCTTAATAAAGGCATTTGCCCATGCAATTAGCCTGTTGGATGGTGTTTTTTTTTTTTTGTTTGTTTGTTTGTTTGTGACAGAGTCTCGCTCTGTTGCCCGGGCTAGAGTGCTGTGGCATCAGCCTAGCTCACAGCAACCTCAAACTCCTGGGCTCAAGTGATCCTCCTGTCTCAGTCTCCCGAGTAGCTGGGACTACAGGCATGTGCCACCATGCCTGGCTAATTTTTTCTATATATTTTTAGTTGTCCAGCTAATTTCTTTGTATTTTTAGTAGACACAGGGTCTCACTCTTGCTCAGGCTGGTCTCAAACTCCTGAGCTCAAACGATCCACCCGCCTCGGCATCCCAGAGTGCTAGGATTACAGGCGTGAGCCACCGCGCCCGGCCCTGTTGGATGTTCTAAGTGCTCACCACACTGCAAGATCTTCCTCATGCCCAATTCTGGTTCAGGTAGCTCTGTTGCCAGGCTGGTGAGCAGGGGGTCCAAAATTTGAACTGTGAAGAAATTACTACTAATTTTCCTATGATCTTGCCACAGCAAGATGTCAGCAGCTCTTTCTATGCTAATCTTCCAGGATCTCACCTGATGGATACAAAGAGAAAAGTTGTTCCTCGTTTAAGAAGCCGTACAGCCCACCCCTAGAGCAACTTGGGGGAGCCACAATGAGTATTAAAAACTTTTCCCTCCAAATATTGGGGATTTGTGTTATGAATGCAGATTACTGCTTCTGATCATGGTGGTGTAGACCCAAAGCGGGGAAGCCATTGTTGCGATCCTCACCAGCTGAGTGGCTTCCAGGGGACTTCAAAGGGAAGGGCCTGGGTTTTTTTCTTCTTTATTTGTCCATGAACAGGAGGCCATGGAGAAAGTGGCTACCTCTGGGAAGGACAGGATGACACAGGCATCTCTTCCTGGTTACAGTTACAGAATTTGGGCTAGAAAAGGGGCCCTGAACATCCTAGGCCCATTTCTCATTGCAGAGGTGAAGTAATGACGTTCTAAGACAGGTCTGCAGAGATAAGGAAGAATTAAGTTCTGTGCTGGGCCGTAAAACACCAGGAGCAGCAAGGCCCAAGTTCTGACCTCAAATCTAACTCTATCTTTTCTTTTCCTAGGGCCACCTGGTCACTGTCACTGCTCTGGTCCATGCTGAAGCATCCTTTTCAGATGAAGAATAGACAAGCAATCTGTATGTAATTTATTTCCTATTTGCATCTCTTTTTAGTTCTATTTCCTGTACATCAACTCCTCTGGGTACCCCTTCCGTGTTCCCTCTTTCCCTCCGTTCATGATTGTCATCCTGAAGGTCCTGGTCATATCCAGGCAGTGGGTCCTTGGGCCTTCACTCTCTGTAACATCTCTCTCCAGTCTCCTCCCCTCTTTCTCAGCATCGCCCTGGCTTCTGCCCTGCAGGCTGCAGCTGGGACCCCCTACTGAGCAGCCCTGAATATTCCAGGCAGGGAGCTGGGCTGGGGTCAGGGGACCTGGGGCCCCACCTGCTGGAGAAGACCTAGCGAAGTTTGGGTCTGCTCTGGGCAACCCCCTCACTGGGGTTTTCCTGCACTGGTGGTGGGGGGGGGCTTTAGACATTATGCACAATTATTCTCTTCCCTCCAGATGTCAAGATTACATAATTAAAAGAAAAATTCTCCCAAGAGGATTCTGGTTCCCTAAATCCACTTGTCCTAGATCCAAGAGAAGGGATCAAGGAAGTGAAAGGAGACATAGAAGAACGGGAAGAGGAAATGTGAGTGTGGAGAGGGTGGGAGGAAAAGCAGAAGGCAAACAAGTGCACACATTCCCCATCGTGTCCCTTCTTGCTTTTTAGCAATTCGGGAAAGCGACAAGACCAAGGACATGGCCACGATTGCATAGGACCATGCAAGGAGAGGTAAGTGGGTGGTTAAAATCGGTGTATGCAAGTGAAGAGTGTCCTGAGAACATGTCCCAGGGAACATATGCCCACTCCATATAAGCCCCTAAGGCTGCTAGGCCAGGCCCTTCACTGGCTGTCTTACTTTGGAGAAGAGGGCGGTCACAGGGCCACCCCACCATCCAGGGAACCAGTCCCTGAAGTCTGCCCAGGTGAATGCCTGGGCTAATTTGCTCTACGAGGACATTTATAGACAATCTCTTTGGACAGACAATACCCTCATCAGAGAGCAGAAAACAGGCCTCAGTGCCTTGAGGACCTGACCCCAGGGAGGTCAGTGGCCAAGGTCATCTTCCTGGGCCTGCGAAGCCTTCGGGGTTCTGCACACCCACCCTAGTGAGCCCATCCTCCCTCTTTCTCCCCAGGGATCCTTGCACCTGTGTCTGCGTTGCAGATTCCTGTACCGATACCTGGGAAGGCTGTGATGTGTAGATCTCAGCCTGGGCCTCAGAGGAGCTGGAGCTTGCCCAGTGTCGAGAAGCTTGAATCAGACACGAGGCCACGGAACAGGGGCCAGCTCCCTGCTTGTCCTCCCAAGTCAGCTAATTTAGCTCCAGTTATTTATTTTGTGAATTGTATGTATTTAGAATTATCTTTAGAGATATTTTATATTCAACGTTGAGTGTTGTTACATTAAACAATATTTAACTATTATAATTGTTGGTAAAAACCTTTTTATATCAAACAGAATGCAAATGTAGAAAAGCACCAAAACATAGGTAGAACTTAAAAACTTATTATAAGGCAGTCACCCTAGTGACCGCCACCAAGGTCACACCCTCTCCTGTCACCCTTGGTTACTCTATGCTGTACATGTAACTGCAAATTTAGTGCTTATGATCTGTGTTATGTCAGTGTCTTTCTAGGCATTTGGTTGTCTGAAGTTTGTTCATTCCTCTAGTAGAGATCATGGGAATAATGTTGCCTGACGTCTTCCATGACAATGTGGCATGTCAGGGTCTTTCATACCTCAACGTTAATTTTTCTGGATATAACACTCATGGCTCACAGTTTCTTTTCTTGAGTATCTTAAATACACTACTCCATTTTCTTTAGGCACAAAATATTGCTGTCAAAAAGGTAGATGAGATTCTAATTTTCTTTCCCTTATATGTCACTTGTACTTTTTGGTCCAGAAGCCCAGAGATTTTTCTTTTTTCTTTAAAGCCCAATGTGGTACTAGAATATGACTATGACTCATGACTTTCATTAGTCATTCTGCATAAATATTCTGTGTGCTCTCTTGATATGCAGAATCTTCCAGTAAAGGTGGACTGAATTCATGGATTACATAGAATTTGACTTGGCCAATAGTTACTGGGCCAAGAATAGGCTTTCATTTCAGTTGCCTCTGTTCCATATGGGACTGTTAGCAGATCTTCCACCTTGCTGGGCTTAAGTAGAGCTCCTTGGTAAAACTCTTGGTCTAAATCATGATATGGGTGAATGAAAATGAATTCATGTGTCTGGAAAGCCTTTGCTTCACAAGTGGCAGAAAGAAGGACTTGATTGCCCAAGGGAAGGCCAATCCAGATGCAAGAACTATAAATTCTTGCCTTTTCATGTGGAGAAAGAGAAAATACAGGAGACTAGAGGTGAGCAGGGTGATATATACATAAGCCAATAATTGGCCCTGTATTGTATATCCAGTGAAATGAAACTAGAAATTAATAGCAGAAGGAAAACTAGAAAATTTAAAAATATTGGAAATTAGCAACAGTCATGTAAACAACTAATGGACCAAAGAAGAAATCATAAGGGAAATTAGAAAATATCTCGAAGCAAATGGAAACAAAAACACAACATACCAAAATGTATGAGATCCAGGGAAAGCAGTGCTAAGAGAGAACTTTATAGCTGTAAACACATCAAAAAAGAAAAAAAAAGTCTCAAATCAGTAACCTAACTCTATACCTTAAGGAAATAAAAAAAAAAGAACAAACTAAAACCAGAGTCAACAGAAAGAAGGAAATAAGTAAGAGTAGAGATAAATAAAATACAGAATAGAAAAAAAAAAAACCAATTGATACAGTTTGGATGTTTGGTCCCTCCAAATCTCATGTTGAAATTTGATCCCCAGTGTTGGAGGTGGGGCCTGGTGGGAGGTGTTTGGGCCATGGGGGCAGATCCCTCGTGAATGGCTTGGTGCTCTCCTTATGATGAGTAAGTTCTCACTTTATTAGTTCAAGCAACAGCTGGTTGTTTAAAAAGAGCCTGACATCACCTCCTCTTTCTCTCTTGCTCCCTCTCTCGTCGTCACGTGACACACCTGCTCCTCCTGCGCCTTCCGCCTTGATTGCAAGGTCCCTGAAATCCTCACCAGAAGCAGATGCTGGCATGATGCTTCTTGTATAGTCACAGAATTGTGAACCATATAGACCTCTTTTCTTTATAAATTACCCAGCCTCAGGTATTTCTTTATAGCAGCACAAAATAGACAAACACAACAGGGAAAGTCAATAAAATCAAAAGTTGATTCTTTAAAAAAAAAATCAACAAAATTGACAAACCTTTAGCTAGGTCAACTAAGAAAAAAAGAAGATTCAAATTACTAAAATCAGAAGTCAAAATCGGGACATTATTACTGATTTTACAGAAATAGGAATTATGAGTATTGTGAATAACTGTACACCAACAAATTAGATACCCTAGATGGAATGGACAAATTCCTTAAAACACCAAACCTACCAAAACTTAATCATGAAGAAATAGAAAATCTCAATATATTCATAACTAGTAAGAATATTGAATCAGTAATAAAAAAAAAAACCTCCTCCCACTCAAAGTCTTGAATCAGATGGCTACACTGGTGAACTGTGTCAAACATTTTAAAAAGAATTAACATCAATGCCTTTCAAATTCTACCAAAAAATTGATGAGGAGGTAACATTTCCTGACTCATTCTATGAAGCCATCGTTACCCTCATACAGGTCAATATCTCTTATGAACGTTGATTAAAAAAATCAATAAAATACTAGTAAGCAGAACATTCAGTAGCTTACACCATGGATTATACACCATGACAAGTTGGGGGTTATTCCTGGAATGCAAGGATGGTTCAACATGTTTAAATCAGTCAATGTAATACACCACATTAACAGAATGAAGGAAAAAAACCAACTGATGCGGAAAAAGCATTTGACAAAATTCAACATCTGTTGATGATAAAAACACTAACTAGGAATAGAAAAAAAGTAGCTCAACATAATAAAGGCAACATATGAAAAACAGCTAAACAGCACATTCAAAGGTGAAAAACGGAAAATTTTTCCTTGAAGATCAGGAACAAGGTAAGGATGCCAGCTTTCACCGCAACTACTTCTCCTTCTCCTTCTTTTTAAATTTAATTCCCCACCCAGCTCGGAAACCTTTTAGGGTCTCCAGAGGAGGTCAGCCATCAGGGCGTTCACTGCACTAGGTTTGGGCTGCAACACTGACCCGCCAGGACACGGGGATCATCATCAACCAGGCCACCTCCACCCACATGGTCAGCTCATCTCCTCCTTCTCTTTCTCCTGCTGACTTGTGAGTGCCCAGGGCAGGGAGGCCCAACGATAGCCAGAGGGGAAGGACTTCTTTGTGTGCAGTGGCTCTGCTCCCATGAAGCTTTTGGGAAACATAAGGAGACAGTGGATCTCAATCTCCAAATTGGAGCTTTAGGAAGCAGAGTGCGAGTCTGCCCCTGACCTCTGCTTCTCTCGTCCCACCCTCCTCACTCACTGCGCAGGTGAGGGTGGACCTCACCTGGGGGACCCAGACCCAGCTCTGCCCCATTCCCCCCACTCTCTGGCTCAAGGGGCTGTGACCCCGACTTACAGTCCTTTCTGTCCCCCGTACAGTGTCTGTGGCCCAGGCAGAGCCGACCCAGCTGCCCTCAGCATCCAAGGGCTCTGGACAGAAGGCACAATTATCTGCCCCGGGAACAGCAAGAACGTTGGCAGTGGCAGCCACCAGGGCCGATGTTATACGTTCTTCATACAGACGCACTGGAAGTACTTTCTGTCATTCTGTGCTTGGCACAGTCATTTTCCTGAAGGGAACTTTTGCTATGCAGACATTCTCAATATTCGTGTAGACCAATTTCTATTTTCTATTTTTTTCTGCCTTAAAAGTCTTATTTTTGTGTTCTCTTTAAAATGACATTGTCTATTCCAAAGACATAAAGATATCTGATATATTTTTGCTAGGATCTTTATGATTCTACATTTTATATGAAGAGCATCACTCAAATCAAATGATTTTTACATATGGGATCAATTTTCATTATTCCCATACAGTAGTCCCTGTGATACGTTTAATGGAAAAAAGGCTTTTGCTAAAAATGTAACATGTTTTTGTAATTTTAAAAGAACCTCTTCATAAATTAGTAATGAAAAGGTAATTCCTAAACCTGATGAGGCACGTTTAAAAAATCAAAGACTAAAAGATAAATCACCCCAGTGTTTCCGTAGAAGAAGTGCTCCATTTTTTTTTGTTTGGTTTTTTTTTTGTTTTGTTTTTTGGTTTTTTTGTTTTTTTTTTTTTGAGACAGAGTCTCACTTTGTTGCCCAGGCTAGAGTGCCGTGGCATCAGCCTAGCTCACAGCAACCTCAAACTCCTGGGCTCCAGTGATCCTCCTATCTCAGCCTCCTGAGTAGCTGGGACTACAGGCATGTGCCACCATGCCTGGCTAATTTTTTCTATGTATATTTTTTTAGTTGTTTGGCTAATTTCTTTCTATTTTTAGTAGACACGGGGTCTCGCTCTTGCTCAGGCTGGTCTCGAACACCTGAGCTCAAACGATCCTCCCGCCTCGGCCTCCCAGAGTGCTAGGATTATAGGCGTGAGCCACTGCACCCGGCCTAGCAAATAATATTTCTTAAAGGAGAAGTTTAGAGGCAACCTGCTTGACAGAAGAGTCAAATACCTAAATTGAAGAATAAAACAAAACCACAAAACGCATTCATCACTGTCTATGGAAAACTGCAGAGGATAATTTTGTCAATATTGAATACCTTATTTTGAGAAATACCATAACTAGCGGATTTGAAGGAGGACAGCATTCCACAGGTCAATATGAACATACCTTGCCGGCGGCAGCACGTGTTTCCCATATCTCAATACGTCAATATCTCAATACGTCAGGGTTTGCCTGTTTTAGTCCGAAAAACTCAGCACAGACAGAGCCAGCTAGAGCTGGGGGCAGTATATATATGATCACATCACCATGGCGACACGGCGCATTACAGAAGTCTCAGAGTGAAGGCCCAGTCCACACTGTGAGGTGTCACTGCTGCTGTGCAGACAAATGTGCTCTCACACGTACAAAAATTGTCATTGAGGATTAAGCGTTTCATTTCAAAAACTGAATCCCCAATGCACACAGTATATTCTCTGCTTCTTAAAACAAGCTATAGGAGGAGAAATGGTGTACCCCCAAATGTAGTCAGCAGTGAGGATTTCAAATGGAAGAGAAACAAAACCGACGTGTTGAGAACAAACAGAGGTTCCATTCTTGATTTGAAACACCATCCCCAGACATTTCTACCAGTCCTGAGTCACCAAATATTTCTAGAACCGACAAGTAAACTTTTTTTTAGGATTAGATAAAAGACGGCATTAACAGATATTTAGTTATAACAGTCATAATGAAGAATATACTTACCAAAGTACATTTTTATCATGTATACATATATCACTGTGCACTTAGTTCTATGTCAGGCTCTGTGAATTCGCAGAGGAATTTCTTTGTCGATGTATATGTACACGGCTGGCCATCCACTGAGTAATTTCGGGGGAAAATGTCACTATATTTTCACTGGCGCATCTTCTGAAGTGTGAACAGTCTGGGTGAGTACATATAATTAAAGTGTTTCTGGATGCAAAATTTTAGATAACTTTCAAAATGTAGAATGAACTGTGTGTTCTGGCTGATAAATTCACGCCCAGTCACACATATTTGTCTGGTATGTTTAAGAAAACAAACTATTGAAAGGAAAATTTATGGTTAGCTTTTTGAGAAACTGAAGAACTCTTTTCTAAAGTGGCTGTACCACCTCACATTCCCACCAGGGTGCGCGCTGCCAATTCTACAGCAGTGAACTGCAAGTTACAGGCAGTAAGAAACAAAAAAAATGTGTGTGTGTGTGTGTGTGTGTGTGTGTGTGTGTGTGTGTGTGTGTATAAAGACTGGAAAGAAAAGAATGCACGCTATCTGCGTGATGGGCACACTGATAACATTGACTCAAACTGTACAAAAGCAATACATGTAACCCAAACAATTGCACCCCCATAATATCCTGAAATAAAAAAAGAAAGAAAAGAATAAGATTATCATTGTTGTTATTATTAGTACCCAAGTCACAAACACAAATGAATCTAAGAATAAATTGCTAGAGGCAATATATGTTTGACAAGGCAGCTGAAATTAGAATTAGTACATCACATCATGGTTGCATGGTTTTTATCACCAACAATCAATTAGAAACTATTTGGAGAAGTAACATTTTCGATAACGAAAAATGTTAAGAATTCTAAGAATAATCATAGATTTTTCAAGCTACTTTTAACCATGTAGATGTCTGCACGAGGCTCCGTAGGCCAATGAGAGTCAATAGAGCATTGTAAGCAGGGGAATGCCGAGACCCAATCTGAGTTTTCAAAAGACCTCTGGGCTTACTGCGCAACTTCGTTGCGGGGGCGCAGACCCCACGTGAGGAAGATGCTTAGGCATGGGTGGAGATGGCGAAGGTGTGGCAGCTTCCCTCGGGGAATGGCGGTGGGGGTGGATCTAGAGAAGTCACGGTCCTGGCATGACATGGAAATGCACAGAGGCTGAAGTCACTGCAGGTGAGGGCACTGGTGGCGCCCAGGGGCAGAGGGAGGACCCGGGCAGCTGTGTCCTGTTCAGGGTCTTTGGGGAGGAAAGGAGGCGGTGCCAGGAGACGGAGAGATGGAGCTGGGAGGGGCAGGAGGAGTCCTTGGCCCCGCGGAGCTGGGCTGGGGGCTTCTCCCTGCTTCTCTCCCCTTCCCCACTTATTTCTCCCTCCCAGGCAGGCTTCTTTGATCTTAGTCTTCACAGCTGTCTCGAAGGGTTAAATCAGCCCTGGCCAATTCTCAAGGGAAAAAGAGGGCAGTTGGTAAGCCCTCTCTCCACTCTTGGCAGCTTAATTTTTTCCAAAACCTTTTATTTGGAAATCATTGTAGATTTACATGCAATTGTAAGAAACGGTAGAGTTATTTCTATATACGCTTCCTTCGGTTTCCCTCAGTGGTAGCATTTATATAATTATAGCATAATGTATCACAGCTGGGAAACTGGCAGTGATACAATCCTTCGGCATTGTTCAGATTTCACCAGTTTTACATGCACTATTGTGTTTGTGTGTGTGCGTGTGTATGTTTGGTTCTATGAAATATGTCCATCAGTCCATCAATACAATGCTTCAGTCTAATAATGGAATCCTGGTGAAATAATCGATGCATATAGGAAACGGTATACTAAGAAGATATCGAAAAGAATGAGACAGATATGTATTGATAATGTGGCAAACACCAAGATATTTTGCTACGTAAAACAAAGACTCATGCAGAACAGTGTGTTTAGTATGTACCATCTGAATTAAAAAGTGATTACGGTCAGACTTCCATATCCGTGGCTTCCACACCCTCAGATTCGACCAACTGCAGATGGAAAATACTCAGGAAAAAAAACGCATCCTATAGGTGTCTGTTTACGACCCTCACAATGTCAGTGTGGGATTCCTTTTCAGAATGGCTGGTGGAACGCTCGTGTACGACACCATCCAGATGTGCAAATGGAACATCACGGTCCCAGGAATCAGTACTAAATCCGAATTCAATTTCCCTAGTACTCGTTTTGCTGATTTCATAGGATTACCTCTTTAAACCTCCAAAATTTGCACTGAGATCTTTTACGGCCAATGTGTCTTCCCCCCAAACTGTCCTTTGCTCTTTAAAATGCAGTTCTTGAGAGAACAACTCCCTTTGAAGACAATTTTTTTTAAAGACTCCCTTTTTCTGATGGTTTATTGGAGGGGGGAGGAGGTTCACCTAGACACAGGCAACAGGTCAACCAATATTAGAAGATAAGGGGATGAGAGAGACAGCGAAGGAGGGAGGAAGGAAGGAAGGAAGGGAAATCGCAATAAACGAGTGTGTACGTCTTTGCTCTTAGAAAATAGAGTCAATCCTGGACCCCGGGACCCCTCAGGCTCAGCCCAAGCCCCCCACCCCCTTACCCCAGACAGTCAGTGAAAGAGGCGGCCTTGCAAAAATACCAGGAAAATGCCTAATTCCACAGTTTCCCCAGGAACACCTAAAGATCAATCCTGTGAGCTCTCACTAACAGGCACCCTGCTGGAGTTCTCACGCTCTCTCTCTCTCCCCAACCCCAATTCCCCTCTCTCTCTCTTTTTCCTCTAAGAAGGATAAAATAAACTTTTTTACTTTTATATCTTAATCCCTGCATGAGAAATCTTTCTCCACCCACGCCGTGAGCACCTACCGGCCTTCCCACCCTAAGGGCACCTCCTGACCCTAGGGGCACCTGCTGCAGGAAATGGGGACCGGGCAAGGCCAGCTCCAGGACACTCTGGGGAACTCCCAGGCTGAGAACCCATGGGGAGGGCCCAGGGGGCGCTCGGCTCCGTCTCCCAGCCGTCTTTCCTGGCAGCCTTACAGAGAGAAAATTCCTCTTTTCTCTAAGTTTGGTAATGTTCAGTTTCCAATTTAAAAAAAAAAAAAAAAGCTCAGTTTCAGTTTCGGTTTCCCCGTAGCAGGAGAGCTGGCTTCTGAGCCGAAGGCAGCCCAGAGAGGGAGGATCAAGCTGCTGCCTGGAGGTCCCCAGCCCAGCCCTCTCTGCACCCCAGGAAGAATATAAGTCCCTCTCTGCCCCGCACTGTCCCCTTCGCCCTCTGCAGTCCTGTAGCCTGCTGGAGAAAGGCTGGACGGTGCCCCTTCCACGGGGCTGGGCAGAAGCAGAGAGGATTCTTCCAGGTCCTGCAGGGATGTTCGCTGCCGCGGACCTGTATGACACCCCCGGGGACAGGCTGGACGCTTTCGTGAAGCACAGCCTGCAGCCCCAGGGGGACTGGAAGGACGAAGTGAAGGATGCCGGGCAGAGAATCGAGCAGTTCTTGAGGGATCAGTGCTTCCATGATGAACTGATCCTGGACCAAGAAGTCAGGGTGCTGAAGGTGGTCAAGGTGAGCGCTCGGGACGCCAGGGGTTCAAATCCCAGCTCTGCCCCTGTGGGGCTGTGGGACTTTGGGGGACGGGTCCCTTCTTCTCTCTGAGCACCAGTCTCCTCCTCTTTGAAACTGGTCTGTTATGAGCAATAAGAGGGATAAAGTACTCTTCAGCAGTAAATTAGTCTACAAATCCAAAGGGTAATGAGGATTATCATTGTTATTATCATTATGTCTTGGGTTCCAGCTCTCTGAGAGCCAGGGAGTCATGTGGAATATGGACAGCGGGTTTCTATAAAATTTATGCTTTTTGTTTCTTGTTTAAGAAACCCCACTTTACACCCAAAGTCACAAAGATGATCTCCGATATTTTTCTTTTAAAACGGCACTGACTGGTTGTGTTAGAAACCATCTAGCAATTCGGTAACACCAGAAGGTACTTTGTGGGTTCAAAGGGTTTTTAGAGGCTGACCATGTAATTCAACGCCTGTTTATAGCACGGTTTCTCCTGGGAAAGCACTAAATTGTAATTCGACTTTTAGTATATCACCCTAAATCAAAAGCGTCTTGACCGTAAGCCTAGGATTTTGTTCATTTTGCTAGGAAGAAAGACATCTAACATTAATTTAAGTAAATCGGGCTTTACCTGGGAGTGAGAATGGCTGCCAAGAAGAAGACTGAAAAGGAAGGGTATGTGGCCTTAAGGGATTCTTAAATAAAGGGTTGAACCCACGTATTCAGGGGCATTACCACCAACCACACTATCAGCTTCAAAACAGAAATTCAAGACATTCAAGCTCCTGCAGTTGCTTAAAAAGATACAACTTTGCACTTCTGGGCTCTGATTCTTTCATACATGAGCTTGCTGTAGGGAACCACTGCTCTAGAGCTGTCAGCCTCTTTCTTTTCAGAATCTGCAACAAAAACCAAAAGGAACTTCCCATCAGAACCAGAAATGGGATGTATATCCTCTTAAGGATGGGTCTGAAGGTGTTCAAGTATTTTAACATATGTTCTAAATAAAACTCTTCTACAGATTCAAACGTGCTGTCTCCATGGGAGGTGTGTCATTTATGTGACTCCAAATGCCCATATCTTGAAGTTCCTATTCCCACCTTTACAGGTACATGCGTCAGCTGGAGACTGTTCGTCTGTATAAGAAAAAAAAACGTATTTTACGTTTCCCCTTGCTCTCCATGATCTCTATTTCCAGAAATTGAAACACCCCTAGAATAACTATCTCCACCTGTTTTGAGCAGCACAGAAAATACCTAGAACAATGTTGCTATGCAGCTGAAGACCCTATTTGCATAAACATTAGTAAACAAGCAATAAGGTCACATCTGCATTACATTTTGTTTCTCTGATAGGAGGAAGGGGGGCGCATTGCACATTGCACATAATTCAGTATTTGCTTTCTCTCTGCCTTTGTCAACCCTTTTAAGCAGTCCATTTTCTTAATTGTATCTAGCTTTCCTGGTTTCATCTATCCATATTAGGATGAGAGTACTGTATTTTTCTAGAGTTAATTATGCAGATTCCATTTGCTTTCCGACCATTAATGGGCTGGAGAGTCTTCTAGGACCAGTAGTAACTTGTGCAAGGACATCTCTTCCAGGACTTAATCACCAATTCCATCTGACACCTATATTCTTTCTTTTCTACTGTTCTGTGTCTTCTGATCAAAGAATGTAATGTCTAAATTAAGGATCCATAGGAATCTGAAGTCAATATTGCTCCATGATTTTTTTTAATTATACAAGAAATACATTGAGTCACAAAAATACAGGAAAATACAAAACGAATGACCTTACTACTCATAGATAAATACTATTCACGTTGTAGTGCACTGTTATTACATGTTAAATGTATATAAATCACCAAAAAATCATTTTCTTTCGTATGTATTTATAAGTATATTGATTTCAAAAGAGATGGTAAACTTCTGGTGCCGGCTAAAATCATGTAAACCGTTACAAATTACCTCACAAATTATAAGTAAAACTCTAGACAGATATCACAAAGCAAGTCCTTCAGGACTTTGGAAAAGTAAACAGTGGCAGGCAGACTGGGGACTGAAGCCGAAGTTGAGAAACATGTAAGAAGATCATGGTAGAACAAAATATTAAAACACAACATGAAAGAGGGAGGTTAGGGAGAGACCAGTCAACAGGTACAAAGCTGCAGTTAGGAGGAACAAGTTCTCCGGTTCTATTGGACAGGGCGGTGACTGTGATTAGCAACAACGTATCATATTGATCAGGTCTCATTTATTTATTTTTGTTGTGGCTGCGATTGCCTTTGGGGTCTTCTTCATAAATTCTTGAATTGGTTTAAATCTAAATAGCCACGTGGGGTTCTTGGCCACCATATTGGATAGCGCATGTCTTGGCGTAGAACGTTTATGTTAATAGAACACTACATAAGAAGCTGGTAACTGTGGTTGCTTCTGGAGAAGGGGTTTGAGGCCTGGGGAGAAATGGAGTTTTACATTTCATTTGTATCCTTTGACTTGCTTACCAGGTATTTAAGTTTTCTAATCAATGAAAAGATGTAGTAAAACCCACAGCCAAGGCTACCAATGTATGGTGGAGACCAAGGGCTCCTTTGGGACCTATGTAAACAGCCTAACATGGGTGCCTCCGGCTTCAATCTCAACCTCAAAGCATCAGATCTCAGCGGAGGGGAAGCTCAATATTGTTGTCCTCCACAGGGTGGCTCCACAGGGAAGGGGACGACGCTAAACTACAGCTCCGACGTGGACCTGGTTCTATTCCTGAGCTGCTTCTCCAGCTTCCAAGACCAGGCACAGCTCCGGGGAATCATCATCAGCTTCATGGAGGCGAAACTGGTTCACTGTAGCAGAAGCCTGGCCTACAAAATCACTGTGACCCCACACAGAGTGGGGACCAGCGCCCCTCGCTCCCTGTCCCTCCAGGTCCAGTCCAGGAAGAACAGTGGCGTCGTCAGGGTGGACTTGCTCCCAGCTTTCGATGCTCTGGGTAAAGACAGCCATGGGGCGGGTCTAGAGAAACCAGTGGGGCCCCTTCACCAACCTGGCCTCCAAGGAGGTTTGGGGAAATGAAAACCAGTGAGGAGAAAGTGGGGATTGCTCTTTTACAGGGAGATGGGACTAGAGCAGTACCCTGAAGATTAGGTCCTCCCATAAAAGCATGTGTTGCCATGTCCCTTGTGGCCCGAGGAAAGGGGACTTCTCCCAAATCACAGATTCTCACCCAACCCAAGAAGACGATTCTTCTTTGACCCTCTGGGAAACAACAGGTCAAACAAGTTCTTCAAGGTCTTTGGAGTCAGACACAGCTGGATTGGAATCGTCTTTAAGGCAGGGCTCTTGCCAGGCACGGTGGCATGCACCTGTCCCATGTTCCAGCTACTTGGGAGGTTGAAGCAAGGGGATCACTTGATTCCAGGAGTTAAGGGTGTAGTGTGCTAGGACCATGCCTGTGAATAGCCACTGCACTCCAGCCTGGGCAACATAGTGAGACCCTGTCTCTAAACAAAAGCGAGAGAGGCCCTTAATGACTTCAAGTGTGTGCTCTAAGACTTACTAGTTGCATGACCTTGGGCAAACTATTTAACCCCTCCAAGACTGAGCATACCAACTTGTTGAATGGGACAATAATATTAAATTTGAGTGATCCATGGGAAACTGACAATATTTGACCCACAAAAATGGCAATTTCCTGTGGTTCCACTTAAGCGTACCTACTTCATGGAGCTGTTCTGATTCCATGAGCTTAGCCCAGTGCCTGATACATGGCAAGTCTTTGGTCAATGTGAGTTTTTGAAAATCGATGTGACTTTTGAGTGTACTACCAAACCATCTGGGTCTCCACTTATTTAGCTGTAAAATGGGGAAATAGTGCTACAGTGATGATTGCGTGGGATAATTTATGCATATTCTATGCTCAGCAGTTCTTTTCCCATCTTCCCACCTCAAACAGTAGGATCGTCCTAACTAGGTATTTTTCTCCTCCCAGGACCCTTTTGCCCAGACTCTAAACCAGCACAGGAAATCTATGAAAATTTAATCACCAGCGCCGGCCGCCCTGGGGAGTTCTCACCAAGCTTCACGGAGCTGCAGAGGCACTTTGTGAAAAGCTGTCCTGCCAAACTGAAGAGCCTCCTGCAGCTGGTAAAGCACTGGTACCAGCAGGTGAGAGTGTGGGTGCCGGGCTAG
>RJWJ010027916.1:0-21762 GCA_004363605.1 Indri indri
TTTTTTTGCTCTGTTTTGTTTTGTGAGCTCAGACAGCTAGCTGGGGGCAGACTGGGAGCTGTATTGTGTGAAATATTTTCCCACTGCATCACCCTGCTTCTGAAGATCAAGTGCCTAAATCAGAGAAAAACATACGCCCGGGAAGGTGAAACCAGGGAAGGGTTCCGTTCATGTAGCTGCCTGCAGGTCCTTGAACTTGTTCAGAGCCATCCTGGGGTGGATATCTTTTCTGCTTTCATTTTCCTATCAGTGGCCCCAGACCATGTTTTATTTTTTATATATGTCTGTCTTCTCATCGCTTCCCTCTCTGACCATTCTTGGAGAAGACGTCTGTGGCCTGCCGCAGTCAACACAGGGCACACCTTAGAAGCCAGAGGGCTAGGTTTGGCTGGTTGTGGTTTGCTAGCATGATTGATAATTGCTGGTGGGAGGAAAGTGACACAGAGAACGTAAGGCCCTCAGAATGCTGGTGAGTTTGCGGTATTGTGGTTCCTGAGGTTTCATGCAGAATAATCCACAGGAATGTAACATATGCACTGCAGACTAGGATGAAATAGGTCCCCCACCCTCGCTCCCCGCTGCTCATACAGGGCCCCAGGCTGGCTCACCGAGGCACCTGGTGCTTAGCGCTAAGGAACTAGCGTTAACTCCCCAAGAACAGCGCTGCTCATGTCTCCCAACAATTCCTCTCGGCTTTCAGAATGAAGTCGACACCCATACTCTGAGCCCCGCTGGTCTTCCATCCCTGGCTTCACACTGCCTTCCTCAACTTCCGATCTCCCTCTCTGCTCACTCCTGCTTGGTGAAGAGCATGCCCCTGTTTTCCCCACCCATGGTATCTGCTTCCACTTTTTTCTCTCTCTGCTCATTGAAATCACATGACTTTTCAAGGTCTGTGAACCATTCAGGTTTGGATTCAGAAAAGTTCTACTACTCACCTGAAACAAGTAGGGATTAATTGATGTCATGCAACAAGAAGTCTAGGGCTAGTATGGCAGCTCGGGGATCCCATTCAGGAGCCAG
The DNA here is from genome assembly GCA_004363605.1 of Indri indri. NCBI lineage: Eukaryota > Metazoa > Chordata > Mammalia > Primates > Indriidae > Indri > Indri indri. The sequence goes on from RJWJ010027916.1 coordinate 1,024, forward strand.
CTTCTTTCCATCTTCTTACCCCGACCTTCTTTAGTGATAACTGGTGTAGCCCTAAGCATTTCATAAGTTCCAGGTGGGAAGAAAGAGGTAGAAGTGGTACAACCTGCCCTAGAAGAAATCTGCTTATGTCTCATGGGCCAGAGTGGAATCTCCTAGCCACCCCTAGCTGCAAGGGAGTCTGGGAGGGTGTTTAGCTCATTAACTGCCATGAGAGTTGTATTTAACTCACTCTAGTTTTGGCCCTGGGGCTGTGTGAAGCATATACAAAATCTTGTTGATGTTCTTATTGTTACAATTAATATTGATAATTTAATTCTAAAAATGTGGATTAAATGAATAGAAGTCAATAAATTTTGTTTGTCTGTGTATGTTTACCTTTAAATTACATTTGAAGTTTTGATTCTATTTTTGTAATAAAACACTGTGGCCCCAAGCAAAAGTTGCTGTTTTTTTCGTGTGACAGTCAATGTGTTAGCTTAATAGCCTCTAAAGGCCAGCTAGGAGGGCGTTGGAATGGGTGTCGAATGATTTAGCCTGTTTGATGTATTGCCTCCTCCCTGAAGCCTTTTTCCAACATCTTAAACTTTCTTTGCTTTAATCTGACATGTGCAAACCTTTTTTAGAGCACTTATATTTTGCTTTGTGTGATATATTTGTCTTACCTTTTTTTCAGGATTATAAACTTATTGAGGGTGATGTATGCATCCTTGTTTCCCTTGCAACTTCTTTTGGATTGATCACGATTTCTGCTTCTTTCTATGTGTCTGTCCTACTTCTCTTCCTTTCCTACACAGAGTAGACATTCTAGAAGCACAGTTTGATTTAAGGTGAGTCGAATTAAATGGGCAAATGATGGTGTGTCTATTGGATTTAGAATTAGGAGATCTCAATTTGAATCCTGGTTTTATGGTGTAACTTTGTGTGAACCACCTGGACCCCAGTTTCTTCATCTGCAAAATTAGGGGATTCAATTAAATGGTCTCAAAGTTTTCTCCCAGCTTCATGAACTTGAAGACTCTTACAAATGGAATCAATTAGCTACCTTAGGGCATTCCCAGGAGGTGGATCCCATTTGGGCCCAGTGTGAGCCAATAAAACAGGGGCTGGAGGAGTCCAGGCACTTCTCACTCAATCTCAGTTTAGGGGCCCAAGCCAAACCCAGAAGGGCAGGAAGGTGAGGGGCCAAAAGTCAAAAGGAAACTGGGCCAGCCCAGCACAGGTCAGGAGGCTACAGACGAGAGGTCAGTCCTGGTGTCAGCGGGCAAAAACTGTCTTAGGAGGTCATGTTTCAGGAAGCAGAAACCCTCCAATTCCCAAATACTGAAGCCCTCTGAACCCCACGTCCTAATGACAAGAGAAGGGCCCTCATTAAGACTTCCTTTAGGTTTGGGGAAGGTAGAGCCCCACGTCTGGGCTCTACCTGTAAATGGGAATGAGTAACCAGTGTGTCTGTCTCCTGTCCCTGTGTGGGACAGGGAAACAACTTTGAACAAGTTAATTGTCCTCTCTGGGCTTTATATTCCCACCTGTAAAAGATAGGCACTGTTTTTTAAATCTTTAGTACTGGAACAAAAACAAATTAAAAGCTTGGATAGGTTCCTCAAACAGCACAGCAAGCCATTCTCTTGGCCAGAAATACTTCATGATGTGCGGCATCCCTGAAGCATCTCTGAAGACCCCTGTGGCCTCAGTGTGAAACTGACTAGAGTAGGTGACCTCTGAGCTCCCTCCCAACTCTCTGACCCTGGGCCTTTTCTGTTTTTGTTTTTGTTTCTTTTCTTTTTTCACATTTTCTGTCTACTACACCTTGACCTCAAGTACTGGTGTTTCTCTCAGAGGTAACCGAGTTAAGAAGGTATCATCGTCACTCTTGATCTCGAGCTGACAGGTATCATCTCCATACATTGCGTGTTTCAGATCATCCCTCATTCTCTTCATTGAAGTTTTAATTTTCCCTTCCCCACCCCAATACAGGGCTTGGTCCCTAGGTGCTTTTGTCCTCATCACGCACACTCATCCATGAGATGCTACGACAAAATCTGTCATTCCTATCCTTTTTCTGAGGGTTTAGTGAGTCACAGGTGGGCAGTGAAGCTGATACTGAAAAGAAATCTCTCACTGGGACTGCTGATTCTACTCAGGGCCTCATCTCAGAGGTGGGAATTGCTGACTGTCATATTTTGCTTTTGTGATCTCTTGGGGGAAAGACCTTTTGACGCTGGTTTCACAAGTGACCTGCCAGACCAGTTCCACTAGGGTTCTCCAAGTGGTGACAAGGCCAAAATTTGTAATTCTTCCTCCTCCTGTTTCAACTTAGTATTACTACTACTAATATTTTTTTAAATTTTTATTTCAGGATATTATGAGGGTACAAACATTTTGGTTACATTTTATGTCTTTGCCTCACCCAAACAAGGATTTTATGCCATTCCCCCTACCAATAATATTAATAGCAATAACGACAATGACAACAATACTCAGTTAACATCTATAGAGCGTCTGCACGGGGCCAGGCACAGAGCGAGGTGCTCCAAATATGTGATTAATATCTTTAATCTTCCTAACTCTAAAAGGTAGATATTATCGTCCTCATTTTGCAGATGAGTAATGCTCATGGAAATTAAGTCCTTTGCCCAACGTTGCTCAGCTCATAAGTAGAACCTGGATTCAAAGCCAAGTCTGTCTGACTTCAGTACTCTTGTTCTTCCCTACTCTGCCTTTTGGGGGTGTTGAAGGTTAGTGACAATTTTGATAAGTAAAAGTAAAAAGGAAGGAAGAAGAGAAAAAACTATTAATAACTTTAAGACTATTACAACATGGAAATTAAGTAAGAATAAATTATAAGGTCAGATCATATTTCTGAGGAGAAACCACAGATTGACATAGGTACAATCGTATTTATGGTACCTTAGGTAAGTCTTTAAAACTCTCTGAGGGCTGGGTGCAGTGGCTCACGCCTGTAATCTTAGCACTCTGGGAGGCCGAGGTGGGAGGATCGCTCAAGGTCAGGAGTTCGGAAACCAGCCTGAGCAAGAGCAAGACCCTGTCTCTACTAAAAATAGAAAGAAATTAGCTGAACAAATAAAAATATATAGAAAAAATTAGCTGGGCATGGTGGTGCATGCTTGTAGTCCCAACTACTCAGGAGGCTGAGGCAGGAGGATCACTTGAGCCCAGGAGTTCGAGGTTGCTGTGAGCTAGGCTGATGCCACGGCACTCTAGCCCGGGCAACAGAGCAAGACTCTGCCTCCAAAAGAAAAAAACTCTACTCTCTGAGCCTCAGTTTTCTCATTTATAGATGGGAGAGTTGAGTAGCACCCCCTGCAAGATGCGGATCATGAGGTCACTTGGAAAACACAATCATCTTCCCAAGCATTTTCTTAAATATATGTCAAGTTGAGGATGCATGATTAAAGTGCCTAATTTAGATCTACAAAGTAGTTTGCAGTTTACAAAGTTCACTTACATCCATTCTCATTTAATTCTCCTGACAGCCCCTTGAAGGTGTTGTCATAGCTAGCACTTTCAGCACTTTTAGCTAACAACAGCTCAATAAATGTTGATTGAACAACCACTGTGTGCAAGAACAACAGTTCTGGAATCTCAGTGGGATAGAAGTGGTTAAAATAGGGATCATATGTGATTTTATGTTGTTTTATTTTCATTATTTTCTCACAATGAATTTATTATTAGAAAAGATTATCCTCTGTCCCACTCTCCAAAAAAAAGACAAGAGGAGAAAAAAAAAGAGTAAGACCATGCCCATTCAAGGAGATCAGAGTCAAGTGGAAAAGAGAGATGTGTACAGTGAACCAACATACATGGCAGATCATAAGTTTTATCAAAGAATTATAAACAGATAGCAAGATTAATTTTGACTCCAGAAGCAGGAGGCCTTTAAATGCTCTAATAATGAGGAACAAATCCTGCCTCACAAAGTGGTTTCAAAAGTTCCACAAAATGGACAAACACTCTCAAACCTTGCACATACCTGTAAAGAACTATTATCATTTCTGCTCATGGTTCCCAGCAGAGTTGGGAGTGTCAGCCATTTTGTTTTGTTGGGATAGTAGTTGTGTTGTGCCAGGGACATCTGAGGACTGTCCTCTGAACAGTGCTGTGAGCCCTTGAATTCACATTGGGTACGGCAGCCCCGGAAGAGACTCAGTTCAGTCCTGCCACTGTTGACTCTTACCCCATTGTCTTTCTTTGTCCCTTTTCCCCCATCTTCTTATATTGTCCTGTTTTCTTCCTTCCTATAAATCTCTTGAATCTTTTCTCTTTTACCATACTGTGTTGGGGTCCCCAAGACCATCCCCGGGTTCACCATTTGCTAGGAGGACTCACAGCTGTGCTTTCGTACAAGGAAAGGGTACAAAGCAAAATCAACAAGGGAAAGGGGCGTGGTTCGAAGACCAGAGGAAAGCAGCCCCAAGCTTTCAGGACTCTTCTCCCAGTAGAATCATACAGGACGTGCTTAATTCCTCCAGTGACAAATTGTGACAACAGGTGTGAACTGTTGTCTACCAGGAAAGTTCACCTGAGCCCAAGGCTTTTCTCAGAGTCAGTTGCTTAGGCACGCTCTGCCTGACATGTGCCAAAATTCCAGACTCCCGGAAGGAAAGCAGGTGTTCAGCATAAGCCACATTGTACAAACGGTTTAGTGCATGAGCCACTCTTATCATTCCAAGAATGGTGGGGACCCTCCCCAAATCTATGTTCCCAAATGCCAGTCAAAAGCCAGATTTGTGAGCAGGTCTTTCTAAGAATGTCAGTCTCAGGCCTGCTATGCTCCTTTGGCACAGTGCACCTCTGTGGCCCTTGGCCAAGGCATATTTACAGCAAAATTATTTTCACTGTGACCCCACGCAGCAGGGTGAGACCAACCTGTAGTACCAATCTCTGTTATGCCCTTTAGTAGTCCTGTGCTTAGCCAGTTAAAACAATCTGACCAGCCACAAAGATCTGTCTCAGAAATCTAGGTGGCTTCCTCCTTAAGTTTTTGTATGAACCTTTTTCACCTGGTCCGAGGTGTCAATTCAGGTACAGCACAGCTCTGTCCAGTAAGTTGAAACTGTCCTGAAGGCCTTCTAGGGCTGAGGCAGCATGTGAACAGGAGGGTACACACATAAGAAGTGCAACCCCAGAGGACAGATGTCATACCCCAGAAACAAAGAGTTGACAATTATTGGGGCACCCAAACAGAACAGACGTTAGTCAGGCAGGACCCCCAGTGTGACCTCCCATCATGGGGCCTCCCACCATAGGCTTCCAGTTCCATCCGATTAGTTCAGTTCAGTCTGTGGGTTCAGAGGGACTGCCTGAAGCAGTCGGTTACAAATGGTCTGCTTGTCTGTGACAGCAGCTCCCCTGCCTCCCAAGTGTGGACGACATCTGTAGGTGTTCTGTGTGGGAAGGGCCAGAGCTGGGTCACCCCCTGCTGTCACATAGTCGGTGCCATCAAGCGTGATCATAGGCTCAGCAGTCAGTGAGAGTTCAAAGCTCTCCCAGCAATTTGGAAAAGCAGCACTGGGGAGTTTTCCCTCCAGGAAGAGAGAAAAGCTTCCAGAGCAGTTCCGAAAGACAAAGACCATTAAAGCCGTCACAGCTCCCCTGAAGCTCCCTGGGTGCTGGGGTCTTTGTTTTCTCTCTGTTGTTTCAAAATCAGTGTGCCCCATTTCACAATCATAACTTTACATTTTAAAAATCATCCCCTGCTGTTATCCATTCCTTTCACCCAGAAGGGCTATATGCAAGAGGGACTAAAGCATTTTCACTGAAAAATATTTTTATATGACTTAACCAGAAAGATACATCATGCTTAGGAATTGGTCAAGGATGGTTCTGTGGTTTGGGTATTTGACCCCTGCAGACCTCATGTTGAAATTTGATCCTCAATGTTGGAAGTGGGGCCTAATGGGAGGTGTTTGGGACATAGGGGTGGATCCCTTGTGAATAGATTAATGCCCTCCCTGGGGGTTGGGGAGTCGGTGAGTTCTCACACTGTTAGTTCCCAGGAGAGCTGGTTGTTAAAAAGAGCCTGGCTCCTCCCTCCCTTCTCTCTTGCTTGCTTTCTTGCCCTGTGATCTCTGCACATGCTGGCTCCCCCTCACCTTCTGCTATGAATGGAAACACTCCGAAGCCCCTGCCAAAAGCAGATGCTGGGGCCATGCTTCTTGTACAGTCTGCAGAACCATGGACCAAATAAGCCTCTTTTCTTTATAAATTATCCAGCTTCAGGTGTTCTTCTATAGTAACACAAATGGACTAATACAGAAAGTTGGTACCAGGAGTGGGGTGCTGCTATAAAGATACCTGAAAAGGCGGAAGCCCAGCTTTGGAACTCGGTAATGGGCAGAGGTTGGGAGAGTTTGGACGGCTTAGAAAAAGAGAAAGAGATGAGGGAAAGTTTAGAACTTCTTAGAGATTGTTTAAGTGGTTATGACCAAAATGCTGATAGAAATATAGACAAGAGGCTGCCCCAAGTGCACCGGTGTTTACAACTAATCGATCATGTCCAGGTACAGATTCCTTCATTCCCTCCCTACCACTGTCACTGTTTCCCTTGACTAGAAAAAGAGAGAGAGGAAGGAAGGAAGGAAGGAAGGGCCAAGCTGATGAAGTCTCAGACGGAAATGAGGAACTTATTTGGAACTGGAGCAAAGGTCACCCTTGTTACAACATAGCACATAACTTGGCTGCATTGTGTCCATCCCATAAATCTTTGTGGAAAGCTGAACTTAAGAGTGATGACCTTGGGGATCTGACAGAAGAAATTTCTAAGAAGCGAAGCCCTCAAGCAGTGGTGTGACTGCTTTTAACAGCTTATAATCAGATATGGAAGCAAAGGAATGCCCTAAAGTTGGAGTTTACAATTAAAAGGGAAGGAGAGCATAAGAATTTGGAAAATTCGCAGCCTGGCTATGTAGTAGAGAAGGAAAGAATGTTTTCAGGAGAGGAATCCAAGGGTGCTATAGAGCAACCACTTACTAGAGAGATTACCACCAATGAATGGAGTCAGTTGCTAATAGTCAGAACAATGGGGAAAGGCCCCAAAGACATTTCAGGAATCTTTCATGGCTACCCCTACCAGCACACACCCAGAGGCCTAGGAGGACAGAATGGTTTTGGGGGACAGGCCCAGGGCACAACTGCCCTGCTCCACCTCAAGATACTACTCCCTGCATCCTGGCTGCTCTGACTTGAGCTGTAGCTGTGTTAGGCCATGTACAAGACGGTTGTGCTGAAATGGCCCCAGACACTGCTTGGGCTGCCACTCTGAAGGGTGCAAGCTGTAAGCCTTGGTAACACTGACATAGTGCTAAGTCTGCAGGTGAGCAGAATGCAAGAGCAGTGGAGGCTTGGCAGCTTCTACCTAGATTTCAAAAGTTGTATCAAAAAGCCTGGGTGCCCAGGCAGAAGCCTGCCTCAGGGACAGAGCCCCTGCAAAGAGACTCTGCTAAGGCAATGCTGAGCACAAATGTGGGGTTGTTGCCCCGACAGAGTCCCCACTGGGGCACTGCCTACTGGAGCCCTGGGAACAGAGCCATTGCCCTGCAGACCCCAGAATTACAGAGCCACTAGCAGTCTGCAATCTCAGCCTGGGACAGCCATAGGCATTGGACTCCAATATGTGAAAGCGGCTACATGGGTAGCCAGTAAAGCCATGGGGGCGGGGCTGCCCGAGGCTTTGGGAACCCACCCCTTGCACCCATGTGCCCAGGATGCAGGACATGGAGTCAAAGATTATTTTGGAGCTTTAAGATTTAATGTCTTCCCTGCTGGGTTTTGGACTTGCATAGAGCTTGCTACCCTCTTCTTTTGACCTATTTCTCCCTTTTGGAATGGGAATGTTTACCCAATGACTGTAAATCATTGTATCTTAGAAGTAAATAACTTGTTTCTTTTTTTATTTTACAGGCTCACAGCTATAAGGAACTTGCCTGGAGTCTCAGAGGAGACCCTGGACTTTGGACTTCTGAGTTGATGTTGAAATCAGATAAGACTTGGGACTACTGTGAAGGGGTGATTGTATTTTTCAATGTGAGAAGAACATGAGTTTCAGGGGTCCAGGGGCAGAATGGTAAGGTTTGGATATTTGACCCCTCTAAACCTCATGTTGAAATTTGATCCTAAATGTTGGAGACGGGGCCTAATAGGTGTTTGGGTCATGGGGGTGAATCCCTCATGAATGGCTTGGTGCCATCCTTGTGGTTACACATTCTCATTCTGTTAGTTCCCATAAGAGCTGATTGTTGAAAAGGTCTGGCACCTCCTTCCCCTCTCTCTTGCTTCCTCTCTCACCATGTGATCTCTGCACACACTGGTTCCCCTTCACCTTCTGCTATGAATGGAAGCAACCTAAAACCCTTATCAGAAGCAGATGCTGGTGCCACTCTTCTTGCAAAGACTGCAGAACCATGAGCCAAATAAACTTCTTTAGTGTAGCCTCAGGTATTCTTTTATAGCAACACAAATGGACTAAGACAGATGGAATCCTGAATTTTCAAAAATTTTCAAAATGGATTTATATAACTTCACATCCCTTTTATCCTGGGCAGCCTAGAAAAGATCACCCACTTACTGGGCACTAAGGTATGTGTCCCAGGAAAGAGAGAAGAGTCAGGCTATCAGTCCATTGTTGCAAGCTGCAACTAATCCCAGAAGTTGAACACGACAGTCAACAGCAGTGATGTATCTCCAAGAGGGGGTTGAGAGTTGACCTGTCAGGAGTGAGCAAAGGGGTCACAATCCCTGCGTGTGCCCTCTGCCACCTGCAGCTTTTGGCAATGATTCGAGTTAGAATGCAAGTGGTCTCTGTATCAGAAATGCAGAGCCTATCAGCAGCTTGATTTCAGATGGTTCCATCAGAGCATGAGCCCTTTCCAGTGGACATTTGTATGTGGTCCACATGGCCCAGACAGGATGCTCTCATAGTTTGGGGCCCCAAAGCCAGGTCCAGTATCTGCAACAGTCCCAGAATCAAAGTCGTGTTCCTGGAGCCTGTGCCTGCTTTCCATTCAGTGCAGCCGGAGCAGCTAAACCAGCTCATGGCAGATGGCATCAGGTTTCAGCTCAGAGCCGTGCCCAGGCAATTAGAATCAGTCAATTCAGGATTCCAAAAAAGCCAATGCCATTTCTTTGACAGCAGAAAAGGTGAGACATGAGACATGGGAGGGCCCAAGGGCTGTGTTCCAAGTCCAAATGACAAACAAGGCTTTCCTAAGCCCTTTGTGTCTTGTCATTCTTAGAGTCCGAGTTGACCCATAGCTGGCTGGAAAATGATCACCTTGTAAAGATCAAACTTTATAAGATCTAATATGATTTATAAGGGGTCATTAGCAACTAAAAACTGCTTTTAAAACTCCAAAAGAGTATTTCATCTGGCTCTCTTTTCATGTTGATGCCTTTTCCCGGAGGCTCTAATAGGCAAAAAAATTGTAGTAAAAATCATCAGTGTGGAGATTTACTCTATTTCTAATACTTGAAAGAATTTAAATTCTAATTTGATCACCAGTGGTAAAAAGCAAGAAAGTTGTGTCCCACTAATACCATTTTTTTTTCCAGCTTATCCTGATTGGGATGATCACTCTAGCATTTATGAGATTACAAAGCCTATAATGCTTCTCATCAATTCTTCCTATACATCCAGACGCAATCGCCACAAAATACGAAGCTATTAAAAACAATAATAACAGAGCCAAGCTCCAGGGTTAGGGCGAGCAGAGGAGGCACAGCAGCCGGGCACGGAGCACTGCGGGGAGAGCCAGAGGGCCAGTGCTGAGCAATGGCCAGTGGCCACAGAAGCCCCCCCGGCAGCCAGCGGGGGTGTGTGTAGGGTCCGTGTGTGGGAGGTGGCTGCATGGGAGGAGGGAGGAGCAGCAGCCAGTTCCAGTGAGTGGCATCATGGACAAGAACGTGTTCACCAAAGAGCTGGACCAGTGGATGGAGCAGCTGACCGAGTGCAAGCAGCTGTCCCAGTCCCAGGTCAAGAGCCCCTGTGAGAAGACTTTCTTTAAATCCCGACAAAAGAATCCAACGTGCAGGAGGCTCGATGTCCAGTCACTGTCTGTGGAGACGTGCATGGGCAACATCATGATCTCATGGAACTGTTTACAATTGGTGGCAAATGACCAGATACGAAATGCTTGTTTATGGAGATCATGTTGACAGAGGATCCTATTCTGTTGAAACAGTTACACTGCTTGTGGCTCTTAAGGTTCATCACCCTGAACGCGTCACCATTCTTCCAGGGTATCATGGCAGCAGACAGATCACACAAGTTTATGGTTTCTGTGATGAGTGTTCAAGAATATATTGGACATGAAAATATTTGGAAATACTTTACAGATCTTTTTGACTATCTTCCTCTCACTGCCTTGGTGGATGGGCAGATCTTCTTTCTACACAGTGGCCTCTCGCCATGCACAGGTACACTGGATCACATCAGAGCACTCGGTCACCTGCAGGAAGTTCCCCATGAGGGTCCAGTGTGTGATGTGCTGTGGTCAGATCCAGATGACTGTGGTGGTTGGGGTATATCTCTTCGAGGAGCTGGTTACACCTTTGGGCAAGATTTTTTCTGAGACATTTAATCAGGCCAATGGCCTCACACGTTGTCTGGAGTTCACCAGTTGGCGATGGAGGGATAGAACAGGTGCCATGACCAGATTGTGGTAACGATTTTCTGCGGGGAGATAGCCATGCTCCCCACAAAAAATCGGGTCCCTTAGGTAGGGGATGTTGCAAAGGATAAGAAAATAATAGAAAATGGAAAATAGTGGAAATCAAAGAATACACAGAGATGAAGGTATAGTTTTATAGATTTATAAAGATTATAGGCAAAGCGGGATACTCAGGGGGCTTTGGATCTCTCTGTCAATCACAAAAGGCCAAGAGTGAAGTTTTACATGGGCATTTATAGGTACAGTGATCGGTTGCCAGGGGTAACAGATTTACATAACAACAGGTAGTTCCTCTTAGGTTAAAAGTTTCTCAAAAGGCTTTTTCAGATCCCTTGACTAACTCTATGTGAGCAAATGGTTACAAAATCTTTCAAAGATGAACTTCTAAGTTCTAAGGTAACTTTATCATTTAACAGAAGGGTTAAACAGAGATATAGTGGCTCCATATTTTCTTTATCAAGTTATTGTGTATTGAGACAGGTAGTCCCAAGTTTAAGCAGGAACTGTCCCTTGGGCTAATTGCTTTTAGCCACAGGTGTCTGTCTGTCGGGCGGGCACTCTTTGATCAGCTTTCAACCTGCGGCTCTTAGCAGACCTGCTTTGCTTTTCAAAGCAAGTCCGAACCTCAGGTCTGAGAATTGCGGCGCCATTGTGGGTACAGCCAGCTACTGTCTTTCAGAGATGCCCTCCTGAGGTGAAACAGCTTTCAATACACAAACTAACATGCTCACATATTCCTTCAGGGCAAAGCTCTGCAAAACTCCTGGCACCGTTTATGTCTCTAATATAGTTATATTAATTTATGGAGCAACAATTTTCAGTACTCGAAACTATTGTTATCGCTGGGGTCACCAGGCTGCAATCACAGCACTTGATGAGACTCTAAAATACCCTTTCTCGCAGTTTGACCCAGCACCCCATGGAGGCGAGCCAGGTGTTACTTGTACTCCAGACCACTTCCTGTAATGAAATTTGAAACTTGTACAACATTGCCATGAACCATATATTGACCTAATGGAAATGGGAAGAGCAGCGGTAACCCCAAAGTGTCAGAAAAAGCAGAAAATTGTTAACATTCAAAAAACTTGTTTTCACACAGACCAAAAGATGTGCCCTAGAGAAACACAAAGCCTCTTGTCATCAATAGCCGTGACCACTTTAGAATGAACCAGTTCCTTGCATGCCGCAGCGACACAAAACCAATTTCTGGCATAGCTATTTGTAGTTACTTTTGCTTTCTCTGAGAGACTGCAGATAATAAGATGCAAACATGAACACCTCGTGAACACAATTTAACTTCCATTCAGCTATCGCTTTACTCAGCATGACTGTACGTAAGGAGAGCAGCAAACAATCGTTGGAGCTTAATGGACATTTTCCAAATAAGTACCAAGCCCTCCCCTTCTCCTTGTGAGCTTTGAAACCATTTTATTTATTTTCAGGGATACCTTTAATTTAATTATACAATTTGCACTCAGTGTATTCCCTTCTCGAACCTCAGCCCCACGTTGCTCTCGGTTCTTGTCGGGACCTGGTGAGCTGTTTGGAACTGGCTTTTCCCCCTCCTGTAAGGTGATGTTACTGCACAGGGGCACTGCAGTGTTTTTCCTAACCAACCTGTGAACTAAAAACTGAGAAAGTCAAATTTTAATTGTATCCACGGACGAGACCGGTGCTGTTTATTTAAAAAGTTACATCGATTGATTAAATTTTAGAATTTGTAGACTCCTAGGTAAAGAAAAAGAAAAATCAAGGCCACTAAAAACAAAACAAAACAAAAACAACAATAACAAAACTCATTTTTTTCTCATTGCAAATTTATGCAAATTCCTAGCCATAAATTCAGCATTTACAGGATTAACGTAGTAGCTGCCAGGAGATCTGGGCTGGAATGCAGAGAGGGCAGGGGATGAAGAAATGGCTGCACCCACCCTACCCCCTGCCTCTCTGGTGCATCTAAGTTTTGCTCCTGGGAACTGATTTTTTTCTCCCTGCTGGAGGAGAGAGCAGCACAAATTTTTAACATCTTTGGCCCACAGCTCACCTTTTGGAATGGTTGGGCCTTTTGTCCTAGGGGAGAGAACAAAATCAAAGACATCAAGCAGGCTGAGCTCCTCCCCACCCCCACCCCCACTTCAGCCAGCACGGCCAAAAGCAGCCAGGGGATCTGGCAAGCCAGTTCTTCTGGCGTTGGAGCGAGATCGTGTTCAAATTCCATAGGTAACTTTTACTTCTAGCAACAGACAGCAGCTCAGCCGGTGTTCTAGGCCATTCACATCTACACAGCCACCCTGACGCCAGGTGTTCATCTTCTTCTGCCCCTTCCTTCTTCCTTTTCCCAAACTACACTGTCACCACATTTCAGAGCCAGGGTTCTGCTCGTGCCGCCCACTTCTGGCGCTCGGTGTCAGGGTCCCCTTGAGCACTCCAGGTTCGGTGGTTCACTAAGAGCACTGGCAGGACTCAGCGTATCATCCTGCTCACAGCTATGGTTTATTACAGTGAAAGGATACAAAGCGAAATCAGCGAAGGGAAAAGGTGCTTGGGGCAAGGTCTGGAGGAAACCAGGTGCAAACATCTGGGAATTTTCTTCCAGTGGAGTCATGTAGGGATGGGCTTATTTCCTCCAGCAACAAATTATGAAAACGCCTGTAAAAGTGTTATCTTCCAGGAAAGCTCGCCTGAGCCTAGAAGTCCAAGGTTCTTACCGGGTTGGTCACGTATAGGCATCTCTGCCTAGCATGCACCAAAATTCCAGACTCCCAGAAGGAAAGCAGGTGTTCGGCATAAACCACGTTATTTGTACAAACAGTTTAGCATGGAGAGCCACTCTTATCATGTAGGGAATGGTGGGAGCCCTCCCAAAATCTCAAGTTCCCAGACATCAGCCCAGGGCCAAGCTTGTGAGCTGGTCTCTCTAAGGATAACAGTCTCAGGCAGATTATGTTTACACCTTTCTACACACAGACCTAAAAAGGAAGGAAAGCAGATGGGAAAATAGAGTAGACAAGAGAAAAATAATATGAGAAAATAGTGAGGCAGGACAGGGAAAAGAGAAAACATGAAATGTGAAGATTAATAAAAAAAAGGCAGAGAAAACAAATTGTTTTACAATAATGTCATAATGAGTAAAAATCAATACCTAAAATCATAGAATCTCTTGAATTTGTACTTTGAGGAGATCATTCTGGATACTGGACAATCCTACTAACTTATTTAGTGAGCCCTGTGTTTTAATTTTTTAAAGTAGCAAAACTCTGTATTCAAATGAAACCTTATGTAGCAGCTCAACTGAAGCACAAAAATTGAGCCCCCAGGAGCCTTGTGGGTATGAGGTCACCACCTTGCTCCCTCATACTCTCAAGGTTCCGTGAAGCTCAGGTGAAAACCTCTGATTTAGTAGAAGCTCTTTTATTTTTCAGATGACGAAATCAAGGCCCAGCTAACTAAGGTCTCGTGGTCTTAAAACCCATTTATTTGGAGTCCCAGCTCCTTTTATTACTGTTGTTGTAATTTTCAGTAAATTCTAAGTGTCCCTTGGAGAAAATGGATTAAAGTTAGTATTTCCTAGTAATCTCAAGTCCACTCATTCTTAAGACAGGAAAAAAAATAATAATAATAAACGGTCTGGCTTTTGGGAAATTCTCCAAAGTATCCCGCGCTGTTGCATCTCAGCATGGACCATCAGCCTGTTCTTTAGAGTTCAGTGTGAGCAGCTCGTTTTCCTTCAAGTCTTACCTTCTCCAGCCACCAGGACGTCTCTTGTACTCTCATGGGAGTTTGCGCCTTTCCTCCATCACAGCCTTCTAGGCTGGCTTTGGACTGAGGCTGTGCACATGCTTGTTTTACTTCGAAGACAGGCACTGTATCTCTTTCATGTCTTAATCCTGTGCAGTGCTGAGCTCAGCACCTTGAAGGCCCAGCTAATGTTCCCTCAATTACATTGAACTGGGTGGGGTTCGCCAAGCCTGCTGCGTTCCTCGGAGACAGGAGGTTAGGGTCTGATGAGCACTGAGTTGTCTTGAGAAACATCTCTTCTACTTCCTCCTTGATGTCACAGCCTGCAAGCTGTTTATAAAATTGATGAAGATACAAAACACAGGCTCATCATCTTCCAGTTGTGTTTCATTTGTTTGTGTTGCATTCCCATAGCTTCTCTAGTCTTGAATATATCCCTTCCCATTAGCTGGGGTTTCTAGTGTTGCTGCAGAGTGTACACTTTGACTTATGTAGTTCTTTGCTTGATGCTAAAAATATTTGTGATTTGCTTTAGAGCTGGACTAGCTCTAATGGAATATTATATTTGGAAGAGACATTAGAAGCCATTGACTCGAGTTTCCTGCCTGGATTCCCTCTCTGACCCCTTAGTGGGTGGCCATCTTGCCTTTCGATTTATTGACTCTGGACAGGAATCTGACTTGCTTTGGGTTCAGCACATTCCAGAGTTTGATAAACTCCAGGTTTTGGAGAAATCTCCTTTCCATTAAGCTGCAGATGGCCTCCTGTGCCACTGCCCCCTGGACTTGGCTCCGTCTTCTGGGACTACATGGTGTATACCTCGTCTCCCACATAATCCTTCTCTGGGTTTAGGGTATGCATCTTTCCAGTAGCCAGTTTTGCTTTAACACAGAACCTTCACAAAGGATCCTGTGCATTTTGCCAGAGGAAAGAGAGTAATATTAGGGGACAAATGCAGGGTGACACATTCGGTTCAACCTAATTGTGACCTACTGTATGTTGTCATGTTTCAAGAAAATAATTTTAAAGATAATATCTCATGTCTCCATTTATATGAAATTCTAGAAAAGGCAAAACTACGGTGAAGTTTCTAAAGCAGCTCAGTGGTGGCTGGATTTGGGGAGGGGATTGGTTTTAGAGAACAAGGGAACACTTTGGAGTAATGGAAATACTCTATCTCATTGTGGTGGTGGTTATGTTACGCCAAATTTTTCAAGTTTTTCAAATTCAACACTTTAAAGTTGGTGAATTTTATGGTGTGTAAACTATAGCTCAATAAATAATTTATCTCTAAAAAGAGAGGATGAGAGACATCTGTTTTCTATCCCCTGCCACAAACCGTTTTCTTATTGTTTGAAATGGAGCAGTGGAGCCAAAGCAGACTCTGACCTGCTTCATTTTTTAAATGTAGATTTTACTGCAGCATAACATGCATACAGAAAAGCGCATACTTGTAAGAGGTTATAAAAGGTTTATGGAAGTCTCATTTTGGGTGATCCAAGCTAATTGAGATCTGTTTATAAGACTATATTAAAAATTAAACCTTAATGATTTTCACAAAATGAACATATCTGTGTAACTATCACCTAGATCAAGAAAAAAAAATTACCAGAATCCCCAAACCCTCCACTTGTGTCTCCTTCTGGTCATTCATCCACCTCCCCCAGGGTAAGCACTGCTGTGACTTCCAACACCGTGATTTGTTTTGCCTGTTCTTGAACATCATATGCATGGTATCACGTGGCATGTTCTCTTTTTTGTCTGCCTTCTTTTGTCCATTATGATGTACATGAGATTCATCCACGGTGTTGTGCAAGTTTGTTCATTCTCATTGTTTTGTGGTATTCTAGCTGTGTAAATAAACGAATTGTTTATCCATGATGACGCTGATGGAAATGGAAGTTGTTTCCAGTCTTTGGCTATTCTGAAGAGTATTGTCATGAGCATCCTTGCACCTGTCTTTTGGTGACCATATGCATGCAATTGTGCGAGTATGCATCCGGGAGTAGACCTTCTGAGTCATGGGGTACACAGATATTCATTCTACGAAATGTTGCCATTTTTCCCAAGTAATTGTTCTATTTTACACACCCATAAGCAATGTATGAGAGTTGTATTTGTCCCAAGTCCTTGTTAACATTTGCTATTGTCAGTTCTTTTCATTTTAGTCATACTGGGGGTGCGTATGGTATTGTGTGGTGGTTCCAGTTTTCATTTCCCAATGACTGAAGAAGCTGAGCACCTTTTTGTATGCTTACTTGCTACTTGGATATCCTCTTTTACAGGGGATTGTTCGAGTTGTTTTATGAGGGCTTGTTCGAGTCTTTTTCCCATTTTTCTGTTAGGTTGTCTGCTTTTTTAGATCTCTTTTAAAGTAGTAATTTTCCCTGATATATAATGTAGCAGTGATTTTTGTAATACATTTTTTCAGGTACAAATCCACAACTTATTTATTATTTCTTTTTCTTTCATGAAAATGTACTGGAGTCCTAGGTGATGAAGAAATGTTAATTGGAGAGCGAACGTTGGAGAGCTGTGAACACCCTGATTATAAATTCTATTTAGAATACCTTCGTGAGGCACAAACTGTGTCTCCAGCCTGTGTTGGGTTCCTGCCTCCAACAGGGACAAAAAGTAGAGAAGCAAGAGCCGGGCACACACACGAGTTAGATCTTGCAAACCAAGAGGAGGAAAGTGAGGCCCAGAGAGATGGGGTCACACGGCTATGCCAGATCCTTTCACCAAAGCATCCAAAACAGCAGTAGAGCCTGGGAACACACTTTCCTGAAACCCGAAGAGATTTTCCCAAGTCTAGTCAATTGAGCCTTAATCAACAGAGTCTATGAGAAAGTCTTTGCTGTCAAGATTCTACTCTTCCTTCAGGGTCTAGCTCAGATGTGATCTCTTTTGGGAAACCTTTCTGATCTTTCAATTATTTCTGTCCTGGGTTGGGTTGCAGCATTTACCCGATTCTCTCTTGGACTATTTGCGTACGTCTTATCTCCTGTGCTGAGTGGTCAGCTCCTGGGAAGGCAGGCTTGGCTTGTTTCTTTTTGTTGGGGATGGAGGGAAGGAGGCTTATATAAATTAGTTGCTCAGTAAAATTCTGAATTGAATTGCATGGCCTCTAAGGAGAAAGGATCTCAGGAACTTTCTATGAGGCATGAAGTGTGTTCTGGGAAGCAATGGACAAGCATATTCATGTTGAGTTGGTAAATATCTTTGTTTTGAAGTAGTGGCTCCTGTACTTTTGAGAATGGGATCATGGGCCCCAGAGTCTTTGTAGATAGAGAAAAAGGCCTAGAATGTACTTTCCTTGGTAGAATGCCCAAGGGTGTGAGAGCTGCTCTGCAGGTCCCTGCCATGCCCAGGGGTGGTGGCTAACCTTTTTCCTGCTTCTCTGTCACTTTGTCATCTAGTATAGACTCAAGAGCTGCTGCAAGGCAGGACTGTGGATGATGAGAGCCTTGGAGCTCGTAAGTTAGGCTAAGCTGGAGCAATGAAGATGAACAAAGACAGTAAACATGCCATGGTATGGGGAGGCTGAGGTCTTCTGCATCCTTCCTCCTTCCTGCTTCTTGCCCAAGAGCCCCAGGTCCCCAGCTGGCCGCCACTGCAGCGTGACAATAGCTGCAAGGGCGTGTGTATCTTTCCTCTGCTTCCCTTGCAGTCTGTCTTGCCCTGCCCTCTCCTCCACCCCCCACCCTCCCGGCACACTGGGTGACTGCAGAGTGGCAAGGCACAGGGTGTGGGGTGTCCTTCATCACTCGGGCAGGGCTCAGCCTTGGAGCACAGAGGCACTTAGAATCCCCAGAGCTGTCATGCACCAAGCTCCAGCAGTCCTGAGCTCGGAAGGAATTTCACCGGACTTGGGAATATGGGTAGAACAAAGTCTTTCCTAATCGCCTGTTAAATTGTCCCTGCAACAGACTTAAAAGGCCTGGGAGGAGCTGTGGGCTGTGTCCGTTCTGCTCCTGATCCCGAAGAGAGGAGGTGAACCGGGAAGGGGAAAGGAGAAAAGGGCTCACTAATTCCTAAATATATATTTGTATGTATTTTTATTTTTGTATTTATATATAATATATATATATATTTAGCATATTAGGGCCATATAGTCACATTAATGGAAAGGAAATATAGAGCCAGAGAAGCCAAATAACTGGTTGGAAGCAAAACTTGGACTAGAATCCAGATCATGAGATGTGAGAATTGGAAGGGACACGGGGACGGGGAAAACAAGCTATTGATCACCGACCACATTAGACACTGTGCAGGGTGCTGCCTCACTTCCTCCGTGTAACAATCCTGTTGATCGATTGTATGTCATTTTACAAGTTTAGTCTTTTTTTTTTTTTTTTAAATGAAGAGCCTACCGTATTAGCTGGCACAGTACTGTCACTGGGGGCACAATGAAGACCAAGACCATGGTGGTCCCTGTCCTGTGGTGCTTGTGTCGGACAGTCAGGCAGAAAGTCAGGGAAAGAGTCATAACACGTCGTGTGCGTGTAACAGAATGCTATGGGAGCACCGAGGCGGGGCCTGATGCAGACTTGGGAAGTCAGGGAGGGCTTCCTGAAGGAGGTGTCAGGCCCTAGAGTGACCAGAGGGTGCGCTGTGAGGATAGAGGTGGGTGGGCAGCAAAGATGACAAGTGAGGCTGGGAAGCAGGAGCAGGCCCAACCCTAGAGGGCCCGGTAACATGCTTGCACTTCGCCTAAGAAGGAGGTTCAAGGCGGAGGCCACTGGAAGGTTTTAAGTGATGGGATAGCAGGATCAGATATCCCTATTCTAAAGGAAACTTTGGCTTTGGTGTGGAGGGTGGGCTGGAGGGCACAGGACCAGAAGGAGATGAGCTGGGAACTGCAGCAGTGATCACAGCAGCCTGAACTAGGATGGTGTCTGAGGAGGCAGAGAGAAATAGATGAATTCAAGAAATTGATTTAGGAGTTAGGATCAGCAGGTCTTGGTGACTGATGGAGGGACCCAGGAGGACTCCCAGGTTTGTGGGTAACATCATCACTATGGTGCCACTGTCTGCTCAGTTGTCCAGATGAGAGCTAGAGCTCACAGGAGTCACTTAGCCCAGGTCGATCAGCTCGTAAATGGTAGAACCAATGCTCAACCCTGTCCCTGATTGATACCTTCCCAATTCCACTGATTTCAGAATTCTTCTGTTCATAATTATCTGGACAGCAGCCATGAACAGCTCTGGCCGTAGTGCACAGTTGTGCTTTCTGGAGCTGTGGGCTTCTGCAGTGGTTAGTGTGGATTTATTTTGAGCCTTAGCAGTTCATTTGAAAGAAATGCTAAGAATCTTCCCACCCAATCCCCTGGTGCAGAAAGCTATGCACTATCCCAGCAGGCAGCCTGAGTTAATGGAAGACGCAGGCACTCACCTGGGTTAGGAGACCTGGTTTCTGGTCCTGGTCCTGCCACGTCATATACTATCTCTGGGCCTCAGTTTCCGAATCTGAGAATGAGGGGGCTAGGCCAGATGACCTCTAACAGCCATTTCAGCATCAGCTTCTAAGAGCTACATGTCTAGGGGGCAGGGAACGTGTTTAAACATGTTGGGGTACAGGCTAGATGCATTCTGGAGGCCACATAGTTCCATTTCTAAATGATATGTTAGTCTTCTCTAACGTGGTTCCAGCTGTGACCTATGTAAGTTGGGGAAGGCACAGGCCCTATGACCCATTGATTAAATCAGAATTTCCAACGCAGGGCTGCAGAAGTGTCTTCGAATGCTCCCTAGCGATCCCAGTGTGCAGTGAGTGTTGAGAACAATTCTCCTGGAGGATGCAGGGAGATCACGAAGGTGTGGACTACCACACAGGAATGGAAGCCCATGGGAAGGATTGGCGGCCCCCACAGAAGAGAAATCAGCCCTGGGAAGAGCCAGGCATTCCAGAGCAGGGAGGGGAGCTTGGCTGAGAGCTAATCCCAACTCAGTCTCTAAAATGTGTTCCTGGTGCCACAGAAGAAAGGTAGGTAGGGGAAACGAAGCGAAAGTTCTAGACTTCCCTTCCCCCACCCCCCGAGTAGCTCCTCTCCTTCAACCCCTGAAAAGCCCCTTCCCCTCTCTCAGCTCCTCACAGCCTCAGCACAGACAGTGCTGTGCTCACCAGGCCCAGGGGGAACATGCCTCCTGCAAGTCCTGTGAGAGAAGATGACAGAAAATACTCTGGGTTGTTTGGAGTAAGTAAGGTGAGACTATGTCTAGTCAAGATATGGAGGAAGAGTCTGTAAAAGCAGTCCTTCATGAAATGGAAGCCTTCTGCTCTTAATCATGCCTTAAAGGTCATCGGTGTCTGTCC